>CM037636.1:10884946-10924874 GCA_015227895.2 Colaptes auratus
CTTAACTGACAGGAGCAAAGCCTTCTGGGATAATTAGTGCTGCTTCAATTGGACAGGTAGCGGATGGAAATGGGAAATAAACAGGTTCAAGAGCTCAGGGGACATCCATATTGCTGTAGGCAGGAGGCAGTGGAAAATAAATATAGCTAAGCAGTTGGGAAAATATTTATTTATTTATGCTCCTTTCCTTTTGAGATGTGAGATGAGGGCCAGTTCCAAGATGAATTCGTGGAGGTTTTTTTTTTTTCCTAGCATTGTCAACTCTCTCCAGCTCTTGAAAATAGCATCCACACCAGTCTGTGGCCAGTTACAGTGATGACCCCATTTGGAAATGGTTTTTCTTCTATTGTTAACTGTGAAATGAGATAATTTGTTACATAAATATGAATCAGATGTGTATTAATTTAGAACTGCTTGTCTGAATGGTTTGCAAAGCAGCTGTGTGATTTAGGCAGTCATATGCTGTCAATTAACAACTTATTCTAAGCCAAATCTGTTTAAGCTTATTATGTGTATCACACAGTGTGGAATTTCTTCATAGGTTTACTAATTCTAGCTGTATACTATTGGCTGCATGGTAGTTAAAACTGCTAAGATAGTGAAAAATCCCGTTAAATTACTGACAGGGCAGAGGGAACTTCAGTGCATTCCTGCTACTAATCTGCTAGTGATACTTCCCTTTTGTTGAGAGGTTGGGAGACCTCATTAAAATCCCTGTTTTTTCTTTATGGAAAACTTAACACACGTCCAGGAAGGCAATATTAAAATTGAATATTCATAGTGTATTATCAATATTTTATTCAATTAACAGAGTCACAGATTGCACTGGGTTGGAAGGGACCCTCAAAGGTCATTTTGTCCAACTGCCCCTGCAGTGAGCAGGGACACATCCTACTAGATTAGGCTGCAAGGGAGGGAGCCTTTAAGTTCACAATAATAAAAGACCATCATGGTTTATATTTACAATTCTGATTGCTCACTGTCATTCCAAAAGCAATATGCCCCAAAATGTCAGATGACCAATATTGTGCCATTGCAGAATTTGGAATATCTAAGACAGCTCTCATTTCCAGCCTATTTCGTCTATAGAAGATATTAACATAAACCTTTGCAAGTTGATTTTTATTTGCAAGTGTACCATGTACAAAACAGGAATCCCACATTTGGTTATTCTGATCCTGTCAGAAGCTAACAGGACCTTTAGCAGGACCTTATAGCAGGCTTTGAAGGGCTGCTACTGAACAGTACAATTGTTCAAAGCCTCTCTTAATGAGCAGTTTTTCTCCCCTCACTATTGTAAATGAGGGATCCTGCAGATAAACAGCATGACTGTGCTCCACTCTTTCATACTTGCCAGTAGTATTGCAATCGACACATTATAGAATCACAATGCAACCAAGGTTGGAAAAGACCTCAGAGATCATCAAGTCCAACCTATTACCCAATACCTAACACCTCGTGACAGCCAAACCATGGCTCCAAGTGCCACATCCAATCCTTTTTTGAACACCTCCAGGGATGGGGACTCCACCACCTCCCTGGGCGTGCATTCCAAAGGCAATTACTCTTTCTGTGAAGAACTTTCTCCTCACTTCCAGCCTAAACTTCCCCTGATGCAGCTTGAGATTGTCCTTCTTGTTCTGCCACTGGTTGCCTGGGAAAAGAGACCATTTGAAGTACACAAGGACCACCATGGCTTGTTTTCTGCAAAAGTATCACTTCCCTAAGAACATGGTCTTATTAGAAAAAGGACAAGCTGTTACACAAATGTCCAGGGCACTTATTGCCACAGAAATTTAATCATCATTTCCAAGCATATGGATCTTTAGGCATTTTCATAGGAGAATTACTCATGCTATGCATCAAGTCCTTAATAAAATCACTTATAATGAAACTTGTTCCACTAGGTAAAATGGTATAGAAGCTTGGCTCTGAGTCAGGCAAAACTCAAGATATCAAAATCGTGGTACTTCTGTTCTTTCCAGCAAGATGGCTCCCCATCTTCCCACTCACCACATGTCTGAGCATCTGCCCTACACCTGAGAAGAAAAGTTAAAACCTCGTGTCATTGCCAGGAAATATGTCTGACTGCAAGGAAATTTTAAGAGATTTGCTATTATCAGTTCTCTACTAGTAATTTGGGATATCTGCTTCTTCATCACCTTTAGAAGGAAGCTCTGCCTTCTATTCAATACAACTGTGAATACACTCAGTCCTGAGTCCTTTATTCTTCTTCATTGTGATACTCCTTGCTTAGAATCATAGAATTGTTAGGTTGGAAGGGAACTCAAGATCATCTAGTTCCAACCCCCCTGCCATGGGCAGGGGACACCTCACACTACATCAGGTTGCTCACAGCCACATCCAGCTGGCCTTGAAAACCTCCAGGGATGAGGCTCTACCACTTCCTCAGCAACTTGTTCCATGTCTCATCAACACCCTCATGGGGAAGAATTTCTTCTCTAACTCCAATCTGATCTACCCATTGTAGTTTTTTTTCCCATTCCCCCTAGTCCTATCACACCTGACACCCTAAAAATTCCCTCCCAGCTTTCTTGTAGGCCCCCTTCAGATCTGGAAGGCCACAGTTAGGTCTCCTGGAGCCTTCTCTCTCCAGGCTCAGAGCCTTCTCTCTCCATTTCCATCTTCCCCTTATGATGTTTTTCTTCCAATATCTATCCAGCTCCACTTTTTGTCTTCATTGTATCTGAATGCTTCAGAGACAAAGGAAAATTTTCAGCTCTAGAATTCAGATATACATAGTGAGTGTATTCCTCCTATCCAGACACATGGGGGAAAAAATAGCCTCAAATATTTTCAAAATACTGAGGAGGAAAACCGACAGGGAGAACTTAGTCAAAATATCTTTGGTGTACAGCTGCCTGCAGACAACCCATTTCAACAAACTTAGTCAATGAGTAATGACTTTCAGTATCAGCACTCTCTGATCTTTCCCTCAGCAGGGCAATTCAGATGTAGTTAAGTGTAGTTAATTGCTGTTAATTTGATAAAGGACTAAACAGAGCTTCATAAACTTACAGGCACAATTTTTTCAACCTGATAAAAGAAAGTGTTTCTTATGCAGAAACATTTCACCTGCAGTTTCTTTGGAACAAGATAGTATCATAGTATCTAGTATCAGTCAGGGTTGAAGGGACCACAAGGATCATCTAGTTCCAACCCCCGCTCCATGGGCAGGACACCTCACACTACATCAGGCTGGCCAGAGCCTCATCCAGCCTGGTCATAAACAACCTCCAGGATGGGGCCCCAACCACCTCCCTGGACAACCCATTCCATGGCTTCAGCACTCAAATGGTAAAGAACTCCTCCTCACGTCCAGCCTGAATCTCCCACCTCCAGCTTCATTCCAACCCCCTAGTCCTATCACTAGCACTGACACCAGGAGCTTTGAGCAACACAGAGAAATACAATGTGAAATACAGTGTGAAATACGACTGTGAACATCCAATTACCTTTTAAAAAATTTCAGTTCAAGGCCTAAATGGCTATTACCTAATGTACCAGAGTCAAGCAAGGCTGAAACTTTCCTAACACATATATGCATAATTTTCAACAACAAAACTTGCTGAACCTTTTGGAAATGCAGACAGGTACAGAGAAAAGGTAGTAAAACATCAAAACAACTTGAGTCTGCTGCTTTTAACCATAAGCAAAGAGGAAGCATCATATTAGATCATATCACAGTATCACAGAATCACCAGGTTGGAAGAGGCCTCAAAGATCATCAAGTCCAACCTGTCACCCAGACCTCATGACTAAACATGGCACCAAGCGCCACGTCCAATCCCCTCTTTAAACACTCCAGGATGGTGACTCCACCACCTCCCTGGGCAGCACATTCCAATGCCTAACAATGCTCTCAGTAAAGAACTTTCTCCTCACCTCGAGCCTAAACTTCCCCTGGTGCAGCTTGAGACTCTGTCTTATTGTTCTGGTGCTGGTTACCTGGGAGAGGAGTCCAACCCCTTCCTGGCTACAACCTCCCTTCAGGTAGTTGTAGAGAGCAATACCGTCTCTCCTGAGCCTCCTCTTCTCCAGGCTAAACAAACCACAGCTCCCGCAGCCTCCTCATAGGCCTTGTGCTTGAGGCCTCTCCCCAGCCTCATTGCCCTTCTCTGGACACGTTCAAGCATCTCAATATCCTTCTTAAACTGAGGGGCCCAGAACTGGACACAGTACTCAAGGTGTGGCCTAACCAGTGCAGCGTACAGGGGCACAATGACTTCCCTGCTCCTGCTGGCCACGCTATTCATGATGCATGCCAGGATGCTATTGGCCTTCTTGGCCACCTGGGCACACTGCTGGATATTTCAACAATAGCAATACAATACAATACAATACAACAGGTTGGAAGAGACCTTCAAGATCATCACGTCCAACCCATCAACCAATCCAACCCACCTAAATACAATACAATACAGTACAATACAGTACAACCAGTACAATAAAACCCACCTAAACAACTAAAACTAAACCCTGACACCAAGCCCACCATCAGCCTCTTCTGAACACCTCCAATGAAGGTGACTCCACCACTTCCACGGCAGCTGATTCCAGTGGCAATCACTCTCTCGGTATAGAACTTCTTCCTAACATCCAGTCTAAACCTCCCTGGCGCAGCCTGAGACTGTGTCCCTCTTGTTCTGGTACTGGCTGCCTGGGAGAAGAGACCAACCCTCCTGGCTAAACAACCTCCTTCAGGTAGTTGTAGAGAGAAGAAGGTCAACCACTCAGTCTCCTCTTCTCCGGCTAAGCAACCCACACTCTCCTCAGCCTCTCCTCATAGGGCTTGTCTTCCAAACCCCTCACCAACTTTGTTGCCCTTTCTGGACACGCTCCAGTAAGACAACATCTTCCTAAACTGAGGGGCCAGAACTGGACCAGGACTCAAGGTGCGGCCTAACCAGTGCAGTGTACAGGGCAGAATGACCTCCCTGCTCCTGCTGGCCACACTGTTTCTGATGCAGGCTAGGATGCCATTGGCCTTCTTGGCTGCCTGGGCACACTGCAGGCTCATGTTCAGCCTACATCAACCAGCACCCCCGGTCCCTCTCTGCCTGGCCGCTCTCCACCCACGCTGACCCCAGCCTGTAGCACACTGCATGGGGTTGCTGTGGCCAATGTGCAGACCCGGCACTTGGATGTGTTCAATCTCATGCCGTTGGATTCTGCCCATCTGTCCAGCCTGTCGAGGTCCCTCTGCAAGCCTCTCTGCCCTCCAGCAGATCAACTCCTGCCCCCAGCTTGGTGTCGTCCGCAAATTTACTGATGATGGACTCGATGCCCTCATCCAGATCATCAATAAAGATGTTGAAGAGCATGGGGCCAGCACCGATCCCTGGGGCACACCACTAGTGACTGGCGCCAGCCGATGTGCACCATTCACCACCACTCTCTGGGCTCGGCCCTCCAGCCAGTTCCTAACCCAATGCAGTGTGCTCCCATCCAAGCCATGGGCTGCCAGCTTGGCCAGGAGTTTGCTGTGGGGGACGGTGTCAGGAAAAAATCACAAAGACTTGTCCTGATTTTTTCAACTGCTTGCTCTCCTTCAGTCAAACTGACAAATTCTGAATCCTCAGCTAGGTTTTTGTAGTAAGTGAAGCAGACTAAAATTAATAAGATTTGCATAGCACTTCCTTTTAATTCACTCTATTGCTCAGTTTGCTTATATGATTGTGCAGCTGAGAGAAGGGATAAAATGTCAGACTATTGCACAGATCCAAACCAGCCCCTTTGAACTCTGATTTACAGCAGAAGCATCAAAGAAGAATTGCTACTCCAAGGCTTATTCCAGCAGAAACTGTAAGAAAGAAATGATAGAAGAACATATTCACACTCTTACCCCAATTTCCCATTCTAACTGTAGGAAAGTCTATTGACTTTGATGGTGTAGTTTAAGCCTTTGGGCCCAGCTTGTCAAAGGTACTTAAATGTTGCAAAACCAACTTTTATTCCCCTTGTGACCTCCTGGATTTCTCAGTCCAAATAGCTTCCCAGACCAATGAATGGTGAGTGAAGGGTTGACTTAAAAAAAATAAATAAAGAGAGAGAGAGGAAAAATAAAAATTAAAATTAAAGAGATCTCGTTTGAGCAAAGATCTGCCTGAATCAGCCACACCTGAAGAACAGAGAAGTAAAACGGGGCATAGTCATCTGCCTCTGCCCTATGTGACCTAAATGCCATTCCTCTCCACTTACATTCTGGTCACTTTGGTGTGCAGGGGCTCATTGATGGCTGTATCTGTGTGACAATGACTGATATATGCCTGATCTAACTGCAAAGCAATTGGTAAGTAAAAAAGTAGAAATGGAATGGAATGGAATGGAATGGAATGGAATGGAATGGAATGGAATGGAATAATACAATACAATACAATACAATACAATACAATACAATTAAAGCAGGTTGGAAGAGACCTTCAAGATCATTGCATCCAACCTATCAACCAATCCAACCCACCAAAACAACTAGATCATGGCACCAAGCACCCCATCAAGTCTCCTCCTGAACACCTCCAATGAAGGTGACTCCACCATCTCCACAGGCGTCCAATGGGCAATCACTCTCTCTGTAGAGAACTTCTTCCTAACATCCAGCCTAAACCTGCCCTGGCACAGCCTGAGACTCTGTCCTCTTGTTCTGGTGCTGGTTGCCTGGGAGAAGAGACCAACCTCTGCCTGGCTACAACCTCCCTTCAGGTAGTTGTAGAGAGCAGTAAGGTCACCCCTGAATCTCCTCCTCTCCAGGCTAAGCAATCCCAGCTCACTCAGCTTCTCCTCATAGGGCTTGTCTTCCAAACCCCTCACCAACTTCGTCGCCCTTCTCTGGACACGTTCCAGCGAGTCAACATCCTTCCTAAACTGAGGTGCCCAGAACTGGACACAGGACTCGAGGTGCAACCTAACCAGTGCAGTGTACAGGGGCAGAATGACCTCCCTGCTCCTGCTGGCCACACTGTTCCTGATGCAGGCCAGGATGCCATTGGCCCTCTTGGCTGCCTGGGCACACTGCAGGCTCATGTTCAGCCTCCCATCAATAGAATAGAATAGAATAGAATAGAATAGAATAGAATAGAATAGAATAGAATAGAATAGAATAGAATGAGTAATATTTTCAATTGGTAATTACTTACAAAGATCATCTAGTCCAAATGCCTGACCTATTCAGTGGATAGGTCCTGAACCCCATGTAGCTACCTCAGCATGCAGGGCTAATTCACCAGGGTGAAATGCAGCTCTGATGCAGGTATGTTACTTCTGGAGCCGGTTTGCTCAGTCAAGTTTCATATCTGTCCACGGGAGCTTCACAATCATTGCAGACTGCCCAGGTCTCCTGTTGAAGCCCTTCCACTGTCTACCAAATTATTACATGTTGGTTTCGAAGAGCAGACACCCATGATGAGAGTCCTATAGGGATGCTGATGAAATACCTGGGGACATGGGCCTCAGTTTCACTGGAAGACCTCTATTCTCTGTTTGATTCTACTGTGATACTTCCAGGACAGGACACTCTTGCCTTGACTGTAGACCCACCTGTCATGATAGGCCTGTTGGAGTGATGGAGACTGTGGGTTGCCATCACCAGGTCCCCCTATCCTCCTTGCTGGGATAGGCCAGGACAAGAGCCCTCAGCAGTAGAGGGCTGCTTCTCCGCCCCACACTGTGCCCTGCCCTTGCAGAGCACCTACTCTTTCTGCTCCCAGGTGCTTGAGACAAAGAAAAGCAAAGCAAGGCATATTGCAGCTGCAGGGTGGTAAAAGATGCCTACCTGTATCTGTCCTGTTGTTGCCTTTGATTCCTTCCCTATCTGTATTTGTCAGGCCCATCTTTCACTCTGTGCTCCATCCCCTCTCACCTTCCTTTGTGCTCCATTTTATGGATATTCATTTATAAAATGAAGACAGTTATATTATAATGTAGAGCATGCTGGAATACTTAATCTTTCCCTTCATTTTTTTTCAAGTGTGCCTTACTCAGACGTGGACTGATAAGATGACAAGTGCTAAAACAATCTCTGAAATGATGCATGGACTTTTAAGCAAATTAATAAGTGCCTTGAAGCAAAGCTATATATATAATCACAGAAAAACCTGACTCTTTTCATAGGAGATATATCCTTGAACCACTGTTTTATCTGCTTAATTAGAGTGAAGGGGTGGAAACGCTGGCTTTCCCAAGATTAAAGAGAAGGAAAAAAAAAAACCCAACCAACTTAAAATATTCAGCTGGGAATTTGTTTTATTAAATACTACACACACACTTAAATATTAAAGTTGATCCTTTAATTTTAACCAATGGACAGTCCACTGAGACTCTCTTTCATTTCCACCGGGTGCTGGTACAAGCAGCAGCTAGTTTTAATAGACATCACACATTCTTAAAAAAAATAGGCACAGTTAAGTCACAGTTCAGCTAAGAGCCATGGGGCACATATGTTGCATGGGTCAAAAGCGCACGTCCTAAAGGAACTAGCGAACTAGAACAGTGTCTTTGTTATTAATCCGGAAATTGCATTTTTAGAACATATATTGCTGACTGTATAAGTCTCCTTTTTTTTTTTCCTTCTTTCTTTCTTTTTTTTTTTTCCCTTCCAGTAATTTCCCCCCCCCCCCCCCCCCCCCCCCCCCTTTTTCACATGAACAGAGCAAACATCTCTCTTTGTTTCTTATAAGATCTTTTAACCGTGCTTCTGTTCCGCTAGGTGATAACAATCCTTTATGCATCTCCACGTTTATGTTTATGCATGCTAGAAATGTTCATGTTTTATAGTCATACACACCCTTTAATACACACTTCCATCTGCAGTGACCTGCTCATGACCTTCTTCAGAAATGCAAGGTAACTTGGCTAGCTCTATTTCTGGTCCTTTTGAAAAAGGATTGTCAGGTCAAATTGTGACAGTTTAAGTGTGATGTCTGATATTGACTGCTGTCCAGCAGGGACTGTAAGCACTGTGTCTCCCACTTCATTCAGGACCTTACTATTGACTTGCACTATCATCCTAAGGTTACTCTTTTATCTCCTATGCTTCCAGGCAAAGAAATGTGGCACTGGAGCAACCACTCTGCTGAAGCCCAGGGACACTCCTTTATTGAAAATAGTGTCTGTAGGATTTCAACAGCCACAGATTAGCTGACCATTGCACGGTGTGTTTGGGATAGCTGCAACTGCTGTTAAAGCACATTCCTGTAGCTTACTTTCAAAGAAAACAACTTTTGATGGTAGTCTTAGGCTATGCCTTTAAAGACCCACCACACTTTTCCAAGATGTCTGTGTGTATGTGTACAGTTTAGGCAAACCAGGCCAACTTCATTCATTCATACAAAAAAAAAGTCATTCTAAAACAAGGCAGAAAGGGAAAGGATCTCAAAAACCAGACAAACAAGCAAAGAAAAATAAAATCCCACTGTTGTGTGTCTTTTCTATCTGCATAGTTCTACTAAAACACTATTATTTCACCTTTTTCTTCTCCTTTCAAACAGCTTTCCTAATGCTTAATTTGAGCTTGTCAATCCCTTCCCAAAGCATTGCATATCCTTCTGGTTGCTTCACATCCAGATCTAATTTTTTGACATAAAAACTGAACTTGGGACCTTAGGAGATTTGAAGTAGCCCTTCTAATAGAGTAGGAACTTGAAAGAGCTTGGGAGCACAAAGGATCCCTGCTGGTTACTGGCCAGGATCACTAGTAGAAGGGCAGAAGCACCTTCACATTCCTATCTTTCTCCTTCACAATTCAGTGCATTTCCTACCTAAATAAGTCAGCTAGAATTAAAAACAGAGGGCTTCAAGAAGTATAGCATTCAGTTTGGTCTGATCTTTGACCTAATTTACTTTAACCATGGAATAACTGACTCTTCAAAATACACAAATTATTTATAATTAGTAAATTCCTTGCAAGTAGTCTCCATTCAAGAAAAAAAAAAACCCACACCAGTTTTCAAATCAGCTGCACTATTATTTTTGTTGTGTCTAACTAGAATGATTGCTGTTTGGACTGCAGAAAAGCTTGGGCCAACAGCCTGTATGTACATTTTAAGGAGATAGTTGCACCTTCTGTCTTTCCACTGCATACAGCAATTGTAGTCACCATATTGTCCCTAGACTATTAGAAAGGCTGTCTGGGTATCATGATTTCTCAGTTAGAACATTTTTCTGTCTAAGCACCACAGCCTTTTTTAATTTCATTTGTTAATTTGACCAGTGGTGCTTGTGTTATAAAAAATGAATTTATTTTAGGAGTCAGAAAATAAACTTTAAGTTCTCTCCTACTTTCTCTGCAAAACAGTGGAAGAAGTTAAGGCAATTTACTCGTTAATTGCAAAATATAGATTTGTTTTCTTACTATATGCTGGGGCAGATACAGCTTCACTTTAAGTGGGTGGCATTACATCATGCACCTTATAAAAGCCATGGTTTAGTTGTCAGGAGATGTTAGGTACTAGGTAGTAGGTTGGATTTGGTGATCTCTAAGGTCTTTTCCAACCTGTTTGATTCCATGATTCTGTCATTATTCTTGCCCAGTTTCCAGGTGCAGTTCCTGACCTGGATTATTCCATGGCTGGAATCTTCTTTTCCTCTCCTTCACTCAGTGTGAAACTACTGAATACTTGAGAAAACCTTTGCTGAAACACATGTATCAACAGCTTTCTTTTCTTTTTAATCTGGATTTTAGTGAAAGGAAAGTTGACAGCTCCAGCCTCATTCCACACATGAAAACTTTGGTCAGTGTTGGCTTAGAATAGCTTAGTCTAGTTCAAAGAGATTAGCAACAATGGGTTTTCAGTTTTTACAATGTTAATCCATTATTAATCTAAACACATTTTAATGCTCCTTGAAGCACAAAATCCCAATTTTGCCTCATTGATCCCATTCTTGTTTATTTTTCCCACAAAAATTCGATTTATACAAGCTTGTAGCTGAAGTCTTTACAGTTAAATCTGGCATAGCCATAAGAGTCAGTAAAATAAACAGACACCATAGGAGTCAGTAAGATAAACAGACTTTTTACTCTTTCCTCCCTTCCAAACACGACCATTACCCAGAAAAAGCATCACAGTATCACAGTATCACAGTATCACAGTATCACAAAGATTGGAAGAGACCTCAGAGATTGAGTCCAACCTGTCACCACAGACCCCATGACTAGACCATGGCACCAAGTGCCATGTCCAATCCCCTCTTGAACACCTCCAGGGACGGTGACTCCACCACCTCCCTGGGCAGCACATTCCAATGGCAAACAACTCTCTCTGTGAAGAACTTTCTCCTCACCTCGAGCCTAAACTTCCCCTGGTGCAGTTTGAGACTGTGTCCTCTTGTTCTGGTGCTGGTTGCTAGAGAGAAGAGGCCAATCCCTTCCTGGCTACAACCACCCTTCAGGTAGTTGTAGAGAGCAATGAGGTCTCCCCCCTGAGCCTCCTCTTCTCCAGGCTAAACAATCCCAGCTCCCTCAGCCTCTCCTCATAGGGCTTGTGCTCAAGGCCTCTCCCCAGTCTTGTTGCCCTTCTCTGGACACGTTCAAGTGTCTCAATGTCCTTCCTAAACTGAGGGGCCCAGAACTGGACACAGGACTCAAGGTGTGACCTAACCAATGCAGAGTACAGGGGCACAATGACTTCCCTGCTCCTGCTGGCCACACTATTCCTAATGCAGGCCAGGATGCCATTGGCCTTCTTGGCCACCTGGGCACACTGCTGGCTCATGTTTAGGCGGCTGTCAGTCAGCACCCCCAGGTCCCTCTCTGTTTGGCAGCTCTCCAGCCACTCTGACCCCAGCCTGTAGCTCTGCATGGGGTTGTTGAGGCCAAAGTGCAGCACGCAGCACTTAGACTTGTTGAATGCCATCCCATTGGACTCCGCCCATCTGTCCAAAGTAGCAAAGGATGAAGTGTTGGTGTGATAATTTTTCTACCTAATTGGTCTTCATGAGTATTTACAGATGTTGTATGTCTGCCCTTTTATATTAGGCAGAAGAAAACCAGTTAACAAGATGCCATAAGATGCGAGTTACAGATTTTGCTCGCAAGTATGATGTATCAAATGGAGAATGTACACAAGCTTTCAGAATGATAAGATGTTCTTGGATTTTGAATCATACCAGAATGTTTCCATGAACAATATCTTTTTAACAATTTATTTCTGGTGGACAGAGTCTATTTGCCACATGTGAGTAGACCTCAGTATCTCAAACAGTAATGGATGATTAAAAGACCGTGACAGTCACAAAATATGCCTTCAGGCTCACATAGCATCTCTAGAAATAAAATGGTTTCCCACAATTATTCAAGCAATTAAGACCTATATTAAATAACAAAGGTAGATTAATGCTAAGGGTTGACTCATGGCTCCTGTTGTTTAAAATTAAGAACTTCAAATAGAATTGTTAAGTGCCTCCCATGGCTGATGCCTCATAGCATCCACAACATTCACCAAAACCACTGTGAAGGTTAGGACACAGGCATTATTTAGCCTTTGTTTTTAATGTGCAGGTTGTGAGCAAAGTCAGCATCATGAAAACACCTGAAGGTTTTACAGAATTCCCTTTGCATTAAAGTTTCAGTGGCCCTTGGTGAAAACTTATTTTTTAACTGTTAATTTCCCTACTTCCAGACTGCACCCCGTTATCATAACTAATCTTTATTACTACTAAAGGCTTTATGCTCCCCCAAATTATTTAAAGGAAACCCAAACATATTTTTGAACTTCTCTATGTAAATGTAACCATTATTCCACTCACCACTGCTTCTCCAGTGACTACACAGGTTAGTTTAGCAGGCAGGGTGTCTTGGCAAACTGCTGTCCTCTTCAGACTGAATATTGCAGTTCCACATTTAGCCCCAGACGGGTCTCTGTGCTCAGATGGGCAAGAAGGAGCTTGTGGCTTTGGGGGCAACTGTGAGCAGGCAGCTGCCCAGGCTGCATTTCCATTAATTTGTGGTGAGAAGAGGCACTGTCCACACACGCCAACCTGCTACGAACTTGCCTGCTGACAAACTCTGGCATCGGTGTGTCTGAGGTTCTCCTCCTTTGCCTGTGGAAGATGTCAGAGTTGTCACACCACAACAAAACATCCAGCACAGCTTAAGTTAGACTGGCTCATAGACAAAAATAACATGCTATCTAAATAGAGAAATAACACCTCTCCCACCAGTGGGGACTATTGGTTTTCTCAGTGACTTGCCACACCGAGGTGAGCAAGGACACCTCTATGGCTGCCCATTGTACCTCTGTGGCTGCCCATTGTACCTCTATGGCTGCCCATTGTTTATGAGAAGGCAGAGTTAGATAATTGAGGACACCTATGTGGTTACCCATAGCTCATCAGCAAAATTATGGCCTGTTCTGTAATTTCTTTCCTCTCTGGCAACATCTGCTCAAACCCAGGGAGAGGAATAATCCTGAGGAAGCTGTGATGCCTTCCAGAGGCTGGCTGTGAATGTCAGGAGGCTCTTGGGTCTCCATTCTCGGCAGGGCTAGGGAGGGTGGGAATGCAAATGAAACAACAACAATGCAGGCAGAGCTTGGGCACAGAGTTCTCTCTGTGTATTCAGAGTGGCCATGCTCACACCCTGTTATCCTAGCAAAGGCACCAACCTTCCAATAATCAGAGGAGAATTCCCAGCTGAGCCTTGTTAAACCCATTCACATTGTATTTGAGGGTATAATTGGTTCAGAGGTTTTAGAAATAAAATACATTATTTACAAGGAAAATTATTTATTATTCAAGCCATTCTATCAATGCTAAAAGAATATTTAATGGCTAATGTATTAAATTCATTTTTTATGAATAGTCAAATAATTTTGATTTCTTTTTCCCTTTCATCAACTAGCTTAAAAGCCATGCTGAGAAATATCTTATTAAGTTCATGCCACAAATGAGAATTCTATTTTTTCCTTCACCATAAGAAAATGAAAATGCCAAAATAAAAATGAATAAGTAATGCTTTCCATACCTTAACACTATTATTCTTAAACCTCAAAGCAGTGTCTATGCAAAGTAAAGGTAACAATTTGTTTAATATTTGATCACTACATTCAAAGTTCACATCTTGTATGGCCTTTGAGAATGTAAAAATCCATCTCCCTGTTTTATCAGCTACAGATTAAGCAGAAGAATTGTCAATATTGTGAATTTCAGAAAAAACAATGTTAATAACTATTTGAATCATCAAATCCTCAACAGCTTGGCAAGAGGCAGTAGCACCAATTTCACATCAAAAGAAACTTCTAGGAGATTATAAATCACAGAAGTGCAAAACAGAAATACAGTGCAACACTCCTAAATGATACACAGGATATGAAGGAAGGAGGAGAAGTTGCACAAGGTCCTCTCCCAATAAATCTGCTGTGCAGAAGTGCACTATAATGAGCCTCTGATGACCAGCATAATGACTGGCAGATGGATTATGCCTACCAACATTATCCAACATTTTCAGCACACCAGAGTATGCACAGTAGAATGCAGTAAGAATGTACAATATCCTTCCAGCCTACCCACAGCATCAAAGTGCCCAAGTTTGGAGTCCATTCCTATAAACGCATTAAGGATTCCCTACAGGTTTACCTTTCTCATGTAACTATCTCTGTATTTCTTCTATGAGTAAGAATGGCAATTATAAATTAGTTTTATTTTCTGCAAATGCATTATATATTGTGTTTCTGCTATTCAACACAAGCATTGGAATATCAATAAAGTGCAGGTGCATGGAGGCGACCTGCAACGTGAAAAATAACTCACACTAAATCAAAGCAAATACTTTGAAAACAGTGGCTGAAATATTTTCCTGAATCTATATCACAGTATCACAGTATCACCAAGGTTGGAAGAGACCTCAAAGATCATCCAGTCCAACCTGTCACCACAGACCTCATGACTAGACCATGGCACCAAGTGCCATGTCCAATCCCCTCTTGAACACCTCCAGGGATGGTGACTCCACCACCTCCCTGGGCAGCACATTCCAATGACAAATGACTCTCTCCGTGAAGACCTTTCTCCTCACCTCGAGCCTAAACTTCCCCTGACAAAGCTTGAGACTGTGTCCCCTTGTTCTGGTGCTGGTTGCTAGAGCGAAGAGACCAACCCCTTCCTGGCTACAGCTACCTGAGAGCAATGAGGTCACCCGTGAGCCTCCTCTTCTCCAGGTTAAACAATTCCAGCTCCCTCAGCCTCTCCTCACAGGGCTGTGCTCAAGGCCTCTCCGCAGCCTTGTTGCCCTTCTCTGGACACGTTCAAGCAACTCAACATCCTTCCTAAACTGAGGGGCCCAGAACTGGACACAGGACTCAAGGTGTGGCCTAACCAGTGCAGTGTACAGGGGCAGAATGACCTCCCTGCTCCTGCTGGCCACACTGTTCCTGATGCAGGCCACGATGCCATTGGCCCTCTTGTCTGCCTGGGCACACTGCAGGCTCATGTTCAGCCTACCATCAACCAGTACTCCCAGGTCCCTCTCTACGTGGCCACTCTCCAGCCAATCTGACCCCAGCCTGTAGCACTGCATGGGGTTGCTGTGGCCAATGTGCAGAACCTGGCACTTGGATTCTTTTGTTTAGCAGTCACCAATTTAACTGCAATCACTCTGTTTCAAGAAGTATGTTTATAATAGCCAGAGATAATTGTTTCTAAATAACCTGACATTTAAAAGACATGTGTGCTTCTAGTCTCCCAAAGAAATTACAAAACACTACAAATACTACTAGAAAATACTTGTATATACATTTGTACTGCTTTGTTCGCTCCTAAACATCCTGTGCAATGCTTTCAGCCATAATTACTGTAACTATCGCAGGTTTGTTTGTTTTCCACTGAAATCATCTGGAGTTCTAATTTCAGGAATTGCATTTAACTGTTAGATTAGTATTAAGACCAAGCAGTGCATGACTGGTGTTCTGATAATAGTAGCTATAGTATAATACACACACCAAGTGATGCCCAAGCATTCGGTCATTCACATATAACATAGTTAAGATTTGGCTACTGTGTTCAGACTATAACCACAAGTCCCACTGGAGCAAGATAAGGTCTGTAGAGAATGAGAGATCTCCTCTTTCATTCAGCCAGTTTATCAAACAGAAGATGTTTTCATGTTCTACAACTCATCTACTGCATTTTCCACAGTTCTTCTGAACTCAATGACAATTATACCTGCAAGTCAGGAGACAGATTGTTCCTCTACCATTATGAATCACAATGGAAACAAATGAGCGGTGTTCACTACAATTGCCAGCTCTCATATCTAGACCAAAGCTAAACTCTTGTCACCAAGAAATGCAGCTGCTGAGATGATAAAAAGGATGATGCATAAGACCACAGGACATTGCAGTGCTCTGCAGACCATAAGTAATTAAGAAGGATCTTGAACACCATCAGCAAGAGATAAATATCTCAAAAAGCAGAAGATTCATACAACTTGCAGCCAAGAATTCTTGGCTGAAACACCCAGCTGGGTGATACTCATCTCCAGTACACCCTGCAATAGCAGGAAAATTTCAGATGCCTAAAGAGCATTAATTTTGTGAAATCTCTCAATAGAAGGGCAAGCAGATGACCTGCATAACTAAAGACCAGCGATCCTGGTATTAATCCAGGATAGATTAATGAAAAAGCCATGTAGAATTTGCATCACAAAGACTTAAAGGATAAGAATATTAATACTACCACCAGTCATCAGAGTACATTGGGAAGTACATCTTGTCCAAAAAAAACCAGAAAAAGGATTCAATTCTTTGAGGATAATGGCTCACAGACAGGTTTCAAAAAGTTGGGAATCACCTACAGGGGAGGGTGATTCTACTGGGGTCTGAATCAAGCCTGAAGCTAGTCAATGTTTTAATCAAATCTATAGCTGCTGGTGAACGTAAATGAATGGCAAATGAAAGGACACACAGCCAAACTCTATAAACAGTTATGCAGCCATCCACTATCAGTTATGGCTGGGGAATGAATGGATTGAGATAATACAATACAATACAATACAATAAATCCAGGTTGGAAGAGACCTTCAAGATCATCGTGTCCAAGATCAGCCCTGCAGGGAGGGCCTTGGGTGGTAGTGGTGGATGAAAAGCTGGATATAACCCAGCAAAGTGCACTCACAGCTCAAAAAATGAACTGTATCCTTGGAAGCATCAAAAGAAGTATGGCCAGCAGGTCAAGGAAGGTGATTATGCCCCTCGCTCTGCTCTGCTCTGGTGAGCCCCTACCTAGTGTACATTGCACTGATTGGCCACACCTTGAGTACTGTGTCCAGTTCTGGGCCCCTCAGTTTAGGAAGGATGTTGAATTGCTGGAGCGTGTCCAGAGAAGGGCAACAAAGTTGGTGAGGGGTTTGGAACACAAGCCCTGTGAGGAGAGGCTGAGGGAGCTGGGGTTGCTTAGCCTGGAGAAGAGGAGGCTCAGGGGAGACCTTCTTGCTCTCTACAACTACCTGAAGGGAGGTTGCAGACAGGTGGGGCTGGTCTCTTCTCCCAGGCAACCAGCACCAGAACAAGAGGACACAGTCTCAGGCTGTGCCAGGGGAGGTTTAGGCTGGATGTTAAGAAGAAGTTCTATACAGAGTGATTGCCCATTGGAATGGGCTGCCTGGGGAGGTGGTGGAGTCATCATCATTGGAGGTGTTCAGGAGGAGACTTGATGGGGTGCTTGGTGCCATGGTTTAGTTGTTTAGGTGGGTTGGATTGGTTGATGGGTTGGATTGGTTGATGGGTTGGATTGGTTGATGGGTTGGAAGCAATGATCTTGAAGGTCTCTTCCAACCTGGTCTATTCTATTCTATTCTATTCTATTCTATTCTATTCTATTCTATTCTATTCTATTCTATTCTACTCTACTCTACTCTACTCTACTCTACTCTACTCTACTCTATCCAGATCTGGAGCCCCCAGCACACAGAATACATGGACCTGTTGGAGCAGGTCCAGAGGAGGGTGACAAAAATTTTCAGAGGACTGGAACACCTTCCCTATGAGCAAAGGCTGTGATAGTTGGAGTTATTCAGCCTGGAGAAGAGAAGGTCCTGGGGACACCTTATTGCAGCCTTTCTGTACTTAGTGGAGGCTTATAAGAAAGATAAGAACAAACTTTTTAGTAGCACCTGTAAGGAACAGTTTTAAATTCAAAGAGAGGAGATTTAGTCTAGACATAAGGAAGAAATTTTTTACAACGAGGGTGGTGAAACACTGGAACATGTTGTCAAGTAAAGATGGCAGAAGCCTCATCCCTGGAAACATTCAGGGTCAGGTTGAATGGTGCTCTGAGCAACCTGACCTAGTTGGATATGTCCCATATCTCTGCAGGGGGCTTGGACTGAATGACATTTAAAAGCCCCTTCCAACTCCACCTGCTCTGTGATTCTAAACAGGACTATAGAACATAGAATCATAGGAAACCAGAACATTTGCTGTAGGCACAGGCTGAGGAGTTGCATCCAGGAACAAAAACCAAAACAAAACAAACCAGAACAAAACAACCTAAGTATGCAGGTGTGGAACTAGATGATCCTTGAGGTCCATTCCAACCCTAACGATTCTATGATTCTATTATTATGACTACCCAGCAAAACAGGCATCTATGATCCTCAGACATACAAAGAGCAGCAAATGGGGGCAAAGCCAAAGTGATTTTAGCTTCCCCTTGTAGCATGGGCAAGACTAATACTGAAATTCTTCCTCTAGCTTTGTTGTTCTTATTTCAAGAAAGATGTTGAAGGTACTTGGAAAGTGTCGCCCCAGTTATTTCAGAGCTTGAGGAAAATGCCTTGCACAAACACAACAAACAATCTGCTCAGCTTGTAAAAAGCCATAGTGAGAGTTGGTTTGATTACAAAATATAGAATATCTACATAGCAAAATATAGTGACTATAACAGGAATTTTAATAAACCAGAAAAGGCTATGTAAGCCTATGTAATGCACTGACTATTAGCAAATTGATAATCTCATTAGAGAAATGCCTATATTATGCAAGACATCAGACCAGATGACCTACTGATTCCTTCTGTCCTTCACCACTACAGTTTCATATAAAGAGCTGCAATCCCCTCTTCCAACCCAATTTCATGTGCTACTGATGCACAGGTGTGTTATGACTCCATCTTTTCCACAGGAAGCCCACTGCTGGAGTGACAATGAATGAATTACAAGCATATCCTGTGTAAGCCATTGGATTCTTATTCTGTGGTGCAAACCATGATGGTGCTGATTAAAGGCAGAGTCCAACATGATGGCATTCAACAAGTCCAAGTGCTGGGTGCTGCACTTTGGCCACAACACCTTGCAGCGCTACAGGCTGGGGTTAGAGTGGATGGAGAGCAGCCAGATGCAAATGGACTTGGGGGTACTGATTGACAGCCGGCTGAACATGAGCCAGCAGTGTGCCCAGGTGGCCAAGAAGGCCAATGGCATCCTGGCCTGCATCAGAAATAGTGTGGCCAGCAGGAGCAGGGAAGTCATTGTGCCCCTGTACTCAGCACTGGTTAGGCCACACCTTGAGTCCTGTGTCCAGTTCTGGGCCCCTCAATTCAAGAAAGACATTGAGACTCTTGAACATGTCCAGAGAAGGGCAACAAGGCTGGGGAGAGGCCTCGAGCACAAGCCCTATGAGGAGAGGCTGAAGGAGCAGGGATGGATTAGCTTGGAGAAGAGGCTCAGGGGAGACCTTATTGCTCTCTACAACTACCTGAAGGGAGGTTGTAGCCAAGAGGGGGTTGGTCTCTTCTCCCAGGCAACACTGGGAGAACAAGAGGACACAGTCTCAAGCTGCACCAGGGGAAGTTTAGGCTGGAGGTGAGGAGAAAGTTCTTTACAGAGAGAGTTGTTGGCCATTGGAATGTGCTGCCCAGGGAGGTGGTGGAGTTACTGTCCCCAGGGGGGTGTTCAAAAAGGCATTGGATGTGGCACTTGGTGCCATGGTTTAGTAGTCATGAGGTGTTGGGTGACAGGTTGGACTTGATGATCTTTGAGGTCTTTTCCGATCTTATTGATTCTATGATAAGTAAGATCAAAATACTGTCGTTAGGAACTTAAAATTATTTTAATTGCAATTGACTACTACTGCAATGTGTTAGCTCAAATAATCTTTTCTGCAGCTGTCACTTCCGTAGCTCAAAAGATCCAGCACAGCATTATTTTTCTTTCATATGCAAGAGGGTTGTAATAACTCCAATATGTAACCTGCTGGTGAAATATGATTTTTGCAGAAAACTATTGTAAAATCTGGTACTGGAAAAAAAGGTAGGTATGAGGAATCTCTTTAACTAACAGCTAAAACTAATGATGACAGACTGTCAGAAAAGAAATATGAAGGCATATAATTACTGGCTGGCATGCCTCAGGCATCACCCAGGTGTTAACAATACATAAAGGCTGGGCATGCAAGGACTAAACTCCTCCAAAGGTCCTTTGGTATCTATCCACCAAACATTTTAATAGTGCCATTTGTTTTACAGTATTGTTGGACTATCAGCAATTGTAGTGACTAACAACTTGCTGCTACTACTGACATTGTAGTAACAAGAAGCACATAGCATACAGTCCTTTTTTTTCCCCAAGACATTCTGAATCTACACCCAAGACAACTTGTTATTAACTAAATTGTACAAAATATAACTTCTGAACACAACAAGAACTGAAAATCAGATCCTTTAAGTGTTGCTAAATTCTGATTTAAGATTTAAGTAATTGTTCAAACTTCCTAAAAGTTTTAGTTCTCCAGAAGCGAAACTGAAAGCTTTCACTACAAAACTGTTAATCAATCAGCTTATGTGCACAGCCAGTGGTGACACTGCAGCAATCAGTTTATGAATGTTCTGCAGTCTAAAAGTTAATCACCCAGATTATTCAATTTATCCTTACAAATAACAAAGCCAGAGCAGCAATCTGGATCTGTTTCTGAGTGACTCATAATCATGGATGGAAAATATAATCTCAGTGAGTACGTGACGAGCTCTGACACACACACAGACACCCACGGCCTGGCATACAATGCAAAACAGCTCTCGTGGTTGCAAAAGAGTTTCCATTTATTCCCTGCTTTCCAAACTAAAAACTTTCAAAAACATTCCAGGACAAGAGGTTCTGATGCTTTCTCTTTCATCAATGGCTTTGGGATATTTTTTATTCCTGGGACGGGTTCTTTAGAAAAGTTAGGGGAAAAGATGCAGTCACTTTAAAATAAAAAGGTAACTTAAACCCATTTTTTTTTTGCATCATTAAGAAAGTCATCCCATTTCCTTTAAGGCCTGGAGCCAAAAAAATTATTCAGTTTTAAAATGTCAACTTAGCAAGAAAATATTCCTCTGTATGCACAGCGGGCTTTCCAGAAATATTTGTGTAAGGGCATGATCTACCTCTCATTCACTTCAGACTGATACTGACTTCAAAGGCTTTAGCTGAAGCCCTACAGGTACATTTGGACAGTGGTGAGCTTTACCATGCATAAATCCACAGTTAAGTACACACAGGAAAGCCAAGTCCCATTAATTACTCCAGTATGGTCAAAGCAACTTTTCAAATGCTTGAAGAATCTCAAGAGCCATCTAGAAGCCCCTCCTCTCCTAATTCCATCAACAAGTCACTAGTGGTGTGCCCCAAGGATCAGTGCTGGGCCCCATGCCCTTTAACATCTTTATTGATGATCTGGATGAGGGCATTGAGTCCATCATCAGTAAATTTGCAGATGACACCAAGCTGGGGCAGGAGTTGATCTGCTGGAGGGTAGAGAGGCTTTGCAGAGGGACCTCGACAGGCTGGACAGATGGGCAGAGTCCAAGGGCATGAGATTGAACACATCCAAGTGCCGGGTTCTGCACATTGGCCACAGCAGCCCCATGCAGTGCTACAGGCTGGGGTCAGAGTGGCTGGAGAGAAGCCAGGCAGAGAGGGACCTGGGGGTGCTGGTTGATGGTAATCTGAACATGAGCCTGCAGTGTGCCCAGGCAGCCAAGAGGGCCAATGGCATCCTGGCCTGCATCAGGAACAGTGTGTCCAGCAGGAGCAGGGAGGTCATTCTCCCCCTGTACACTGCACTGGTTAGGCCATACCTTGAGTCCTGTGTCCAGTTCTGGGCCCCTCAGTTTAGGAAGGATTTTGACCTGCTGGAGCGTGTCCAGAGAAGGGCTACAAGGTTGGTGAGGGGTTTGGAACACAAGCCCTATGAAGAGAGGCTGAGAGAGCTGGGGTTGTTTAGCCTGGAGAAGAGGAGACTCAGGGGTGACCTTATTGCTCTCTACAACTACCTGAAGGGAGGTTGTGGACTGGTGGAGGTTGGTCTTTTCTCCCAGGCAGCCAGCACCAGAACAAGAGGACACAGTCTCAGGCTGCGCCAGGGGAGGTTTAGGCTGGATGTTAGGAAGAAGTTCTATGCAGAGAGAGTGATTGCCCATTGGAATGGTCTGCCTGTGGAGGTGGTGGAGTCACCTTCATTGGAGGTGTTCAGGAGGAGACTTGATGGGGTGCTTGGTGCCATGATCTAGTTGTTTAGGTGGGTTGGATTGGTTTGATAGGTTGGAAGCGATGATCTTGAAGGTCTCTTCCAACCTGGTGTATTGTATTGTATTGTATTGTATTGTATTGTATTGTATTGTATTGTAAGACTGTTCTGTGAGTCACAGGGCTAAGCTCTTGAAGAAGCCCCTGATTCCTTTTCTCATACTTTTAACACTACAGAGTGTTTATTTGCTTTCTCTAAGCATGCTTACTTGAGCTAATTAGCCAAAGTACCTGTGTTGTGATCCCAAAGGGGTACTGGAACTGTAGCTAAGCTAAACAGGCACTGTGGATAAGGAAGTCTAGCTTGTGCATTAACAGCAGCATAGCCTTATTGTCATTCTGCACTCAGACTAAATGCTGTCTCCTCTTGGTTAGCATGGACATACTGCTCCCAGATCTGGAAATATGACCAGATCCCTGGTCAGTGCTATCTGAGAAAGCTCCGAATTTCACAGACCAACGTTTCAATACAGGACAGATGGATTATCTTAACAGATAGCCAGAACTCAATTCAAGAAAGATGTTGAGCTGCTCAAATGTGTCCAGAGAAGGGCAATAAAGCTGGGGAGGGGTTTGGAGCACAAGCCCTGTGAGGAGAGGCTGAGGGAGCTGGGGGTGCTTAGCCTAGAGAAGGCTCAAGGGAGACCTTGTTGCTGTCTACAACTACCTGAAGGGTGGTTGCAGCCAGGTGGGGGTTGATCTCTTCTCCCAGACAACCAGCACCAGAACAAGAGGACACAGTCTCAAGCTGTGCAGGGGGAAGTTTAGCTTTGATCTTAGAAAGAAGTTCTTCACAAAAAGAAAATGGTCATTAGAATGGGCTGCCCAGGGAGGTGGTGGGGTCAGCTTCCCTGGAGGTGTTTAAGAAAAGACTGGATGAGGCACTTAGTGTCATGGTCTAGTTCATTAGAAAGGGCTGGGTGATCAGCTGGACTTGATCTTGGAGGTTTCTTCCAATCTGGTTGACTCTGAGATTCTGTAACTATACATTGCATAGGGATGTGCTAGCCATGTCTGTCCTCATAGGAGAGGTGCTCCAGCCTTCTGATCATCCTTGTGGCCCTTCTCTGGACACCTTCCAGCACCTCCAGATCCCTCTTGGAATAGGGGCTCCAGAACTGGACACAGTACTCCAGGTGGAGTAGAGGGGGAGAATCACCTCCCTCGACCTGCTGGATGTGCTTCTCTTGATGCAGCCCAGGATCTGATTGGATTTCCTGGCTGCAAGTGCACATTGAGAGCTCCTGTTGAGCTTCTCATCCACCACCACCCCCAAGTCTCTCTCCTCAGGGCTGCTCTCCAGCCAGTCACTGCCCAGCCTGGATTTGTGCCTGGGATTGCCTCCACCCAGATGCAGGACCCTGCACTTGCTCTTGTTGAAGCTCATGAGGTTGGCTTGTGCCCACCTCTCCAGCCTGTCAAGGTCCCTCTGAATGGCATCCCTTCCCTCCAGTGTGTCTGCTGCACCACACAGCTTGGTGTCATCAGCAAACTCGCTGAGGCTGCACTCACTGCCACTGTCCATGTCATTCACAAAGATGTTGAACAAGACTGGTCCCAGGACTGATCCCTGAGGGACTCCGCTTGTCCCTGGCCTCCACTGGGACATGGACCCATGGACAGCCACTCTTTGGGTGTGGCCATCAAGCCAGTTCTGTATCCATCTAGTGGTCCACCCATCAAACCCGTGTGTCACCAGCTTGGAGAGCAGGATGTGGTGCGGGACAGTGTAAAATCCCCACCAGTATGAAATCCCCACCATCCTTAAATTCTAATTTTATGCTTTTATTCCCTTTTGAACCAATTTTTCTTTAATTCCTTCTGTAGTTGGTCCAGAGGGACCTGGACAGGTTTGAGAGGTGGGCCCATGCCAACTCATAAAGTTCAACAAGGCCAAGTGCAAGGTCCTGCACCTGGCTTGGGGCAATCCCAAGCACAAATAAAGGCTGGGTGGAAAATAGCTTGAGGAGAAGGACTTGGAGATGTCAGCTGATGATAAACTTGCCATGACACAGCAGTGTGCACTTGCAGCCCACAAGGGCAACTCTATCCTGGGCTGCATTAAAAAAAAAATTTAAAAAGGATTGTGACCAGTAGGATGATTCTCCCCTTCTGCTCTGCTCTTGTGAGACTGCCACCTGGAGTACTGTGTCCAGTTCTGGTGCCACCACCATTGAACATTGGGCATTGAACTCTTAGAGTGGGGCCAGAGAAGGGCCATGAAGGTTATCAGAGGGCTGGAGCACCTCCCCTATGGGGACAGGCTGTGAGAATCGGGGCTGTTCAGTCTGAAGAAGAGAAGGCTCAGGGAAAACCTCATAATAGCCTTCCAGTACCTGAAGGAGGCCTACAGGAAAGCTGGGGAGGGACTTTTTACAAGGGCTTGTAGTGTTAGTACAAGGGGGAATGGCTTTAAGATGGAAGAGGGGAGATTTAGACAGGATATTAGGAAGACATGCTTTACAGTGAGGCTGGTGGGACACTGGAACAGGTTGCCCACATATGCTGTGGATGTCTGCCCCCACCAGAAGTGTTCAAGGTGAGGCTGGATGAGGCCATAAGCAACCTGATCTAGTGGAAGGTGTCCCTGCCCATGGCAGAGGGGTTGGAACTAGATGATCTTTAAGGTCCCTTCCAACCCAAACCATTCCATGATTTGTCAATCTCTATTATGTATTTTCTACCAAGTGTTTCCTTGATATGCCAAGAGACAATTTCACATGCAATGTTTGAGAAGCATCACACTGTTATGATTATTTTATCACAGAATCACATAATTTTTCAGGTTGGAAAACACCCTTGGGATTATCAAGTTCAACTATTAACCATTAACCCTACAAAGTTCACTCCTAAACCATATCCTCAAGCACCACATCTAAACAACCTTTAAACAGACCCAGAGCTGGGGACTCAAACCCCTCCCTGGGCAGCCCACTTCAATGCCTGACTACTCTTTCTGAGAAAAAAGTTTTCCTAATGTCCAGCCTAAACCTACCCTGCTGCAGTTTAAGGCCATTCCTTCTTGTTCTGTCACTAATTACCTGTGAGAAGAGACCAGCACCAACCTCGCTACAACATCCTGTCAGGTAGAGAGTGATGATGTCTCCTGTTAACTTCCTCTTCTTCAAACTAAACAGCCCCAGCTCCTTCAGTCACTCTTCATAAGGTTTGTCCTCCAGGCCCTTCCCCAGCTTCATTGCTCTCCTGTGCTCCAGCACCTCCACATCTCTCCTGCATCGAGGCGCCCAAAACTGGACACAATACTCAAGGTGTGGCCTCACCAGTGCTGAGTACAGGGGAACAACCACCTTCCTACTCCTGCTGGGCACAGTATTTCTAATACAAGCCAGGATGCCACTGGCTTTCTTTGCCACCTGGGCACAGTGCTGGCTCATATGCAGCCACTTGCCAATTAGAACCCCCAGGTCCCTTTCTGCTAGACAGCTTTCTAGCCACACTTCCCCCCAAGCCTGTAGTTCCTGCTCGAGTGCAAGAGGGACCTACACTACTCTCTTGTTTCTTTTTCTGTTGAATTTTAATGCACTCAACTGCCTTACAGTAGACTGGTCACTGAGTTTCATTCAATGTATTATTACTTTTTTTGCTGCTAGTTTCAGCTAAGAATCATAGCTCTCACATACAGCTTTCCCTGTTTGTGCCACCCATGCCCCCAAGTGTCTATTGCAACTCTTTAATTGCTGTCACTCTCTCACCTAGTACTTTATTCTCTTTCCCCCCCCCCATACAACCCAGACAGGGTGTGGTACATTTCTGCAGCAAAACCTCTTCAGAAGTAGTGCTTAGCATTCCTAGAATGGGTTACAAATCTGCAGTGCCAGACTTTATTGCCCTGTAATTCACACCACTTGCCCCACACCACCTCAGCCTTCGGTACTCCACCCCATCTTCTTAGCAGCCACAAATGTGCAACATAACCACCGCTGAAAATGTGTCCTCCAGCAAGGGGAGGCAATTACATTCTCCCATAGTGTGAGCTGTATGAGAAGGAGCCCATTCTGCAGGTGTTCAGTGTTTCATATTTGGGGAGAGCCTCTGGCTTTCAGTTCATGCCCCACAATAGCTGTTGCAACACAGGACAGCATAAGCATGCAGCAGTCAAACTGAGAAACTCACACCTTTGCATGCCTTCAAGGGGTAAGACAGCCTATGGTACACCAAATCTCTGCAGGTGCCTTCTCTGAGGGCAAGTTAAATTGAACCATTATGTATCTGCCATGGGCAAAGAACACAAAATTGGGCAGTTAGCACAGCTCAGCTGACACGTGTTAACTTGCTAGGCTGAATGTGGTAGACCAAACATCTCCTGCATCTTACAATACACATCACACTTACTACACATCAAAAATTACCATCCATCATCTACATAAACTAAACATTAAAAACAAAACAAAACAAACAATTAAAATGCTTTTGATACAAATTGACTTTTTGTTTGCTTTTCCAAAAGAGGACATAGGGAACCATCCACTAAATATATGTAGGACAGTGATCTCTGCCATCTGTGACAGAGAGTGGACAAACCAATTTTTAACAAATGTATTGCAGAATGAGAAAGAGAGAGCAGGAATACAGTGTGGTGGCAGCTGCAGCAGTTTAGCCCTGTGCACAGATTGCACCTGTGTGAAGTGAAGGCTTCTTTGTGTTGCTGAAGCCTCTGTGGCCCTGATTTGATGAGGTCTCTCCCAGAAAGGCACACTTTTGATCTCTGTCTACAAATGCAGTATCACTATTTAGCAGTCTCCTTCTCAAGGGGTGATATGTATGAAAAATTACTCCTGTTGTTTCCCTACCACACAAGTCTTAGGAGTCAGCCTATTAAGGCATTTCAAACCTGAGGCCACTTCAGCAGTAGCCCTCTGAAATTTACAGTGCCAGATCAGTAGGGTATGGAGAAGCCAGAAGCATAGTGTTGCTGCCATGATAGAATGGACCATCACCCAAGCTAATTTACCCTGCCTCTCAGATGTTTGCTCCTGGATGATCATCTCTTTTGTCCCTGTTTATCAGAGGCTGTTTTAAAGATGCTTGAAGAACGCTATCTGTAGCAGCCCAGTGCAAGTCCTTCAAGGATATATGACATAAGGGTCATGGTTTCAGTGCCTGCTAATAACAAAATGAGCAAATAGCATAAGACAAAAGCTACTGATTCAAAATTATGTTCATTAATCTTTCTGCATTAATCACCCTGCTGCAGGCTGCACCTTGTACAGCTTGTATATCTCTTTGTAACTAGCCTCAGATCACTTTGTAGTAGTCCAGACTGGATGGGGGAAAGGCATAAATGGCTATTTAAATGCTTTGTAATCCATTTATTCTATTTGTTACTTTGTCATCGTGCTAAGCACCTGCAAAACAATGTTTGTCAAATCCTACCAGTACAACACATCAATCACGACAGCACGCAGGGCACACAAATATGTTCTAGGATGCTGAGTTCAGCCCTTTGCTGCCTAGCCCCTAGTTTGGTTGGTTGGTTATTTGTTTTGTAAATGGGTGTTGACTGCAAGGACTTTTTGTTTCTCTTTTTTCCTTTTTCTTGTTGTTGGTTTTTTTTTTAATTCAGGGCATGCTTGGGGTTGATGGGAATGGTTTGGAACGGTTTGGGTGGAGTTTTTGGTCATCTCTGAGCATTCTGCATCCACAAAATCTCAGAAAAATAAATCATGCATATACCTCTATCTATGTTTATATAAATTATCACATGGATTTTTACATTTTTTGCCTGATTGTGTCCAATCATTTCGGTACAACAAAGTTTAAATGCTCTGTGGAAGGTACAATTCCCAAAATTTCTTTGCTATTAAAGCAGTGTATGCTTTGAATATGGAATAGAAAGAGCCTGCAAATAATCTTCTTACTATTGCAATGAATACAATTTTAATGCTATTCTTCTAGGATTTTAAATAATTGCATAGTTTGTTTATTCATTACAGTCTAAAACTTCACTTCACAATTTTAGGTGAAAGGTATTTGAAGCCTTAGGGAAACAAGTTGCAACACAGTCCTACTCAAACCACACAGACCAATTTTCTTGGAGATACACATTTCGTTGTCTAGTCCCTACTTACATTCATAACTACCATTAGAATAAATAGAAGTTAAATAAAGCTACTGTGGATTTAAGTCTTTGTCCATTAGGAAAAAAGGGTATGAAACTGTCCAGACCTAAGAGGTTGCATTTCTGAAGTTAGCAGTCATTTAATTACTAGGAAATGTGCTTTTTCTTCTTGCATTTCCTTCTGCAGAAGAGAGGCACAGATTTGTCAGTGCCTTTAATATCTGTTAATATATGCACTGTCTTCTAATATTTACATGATTTAGGGATGGGGGGGAGAGGGGGTGTGTGTGACAAATGTCCAGCTAAGCTTCACAAGCAAACACTCTGGGCAGTGACACCACAGTGAGCTGCCATACTGCAATGTGCTTACAGAAGGAGCCATCTACCAAGTCCAGCCTATTTAACCAGCTATCTGCCTTTGCATGGCCACATGCAATTGCAGAATGGTGGAATCTCCTATGTTCTGGTTTTGTGTAGAACATTTGCTAATAATCCAAACCCGGATGTGAGCCACAGTACCTGTCAACTTAGTATACCTGAGGAAAACTGGGGTGACGTGGTGGCATTTAATGTCATTCTGTGCTGTCATCAAGCATCTTATAAAGGTTCAGAAAGGGAACTTGCCCCTGACTACAGGCTGGTCTTTGGACTCTGGAAAGTTACAGTTTGGATTGCTGCAAAGAGATGTGCAGGGAACTTCAAATGTATTGTGAAAAAGCCGGTTTGCTAATTCAAATTAAGGTGGTTGTAGGACATGTCACATGGCATCTCTACAGAATAGACACATCAACTCAAATTGCAGACAGAAGCCTTGGGGAAGCAATTGTTCTCCTAAATGATTAAGGACTGAAACCTTTTTCTTTTTTTTTTTTGCAGAAGCTTCAGAGCAAATGCTAAGCTTGCCAAGAGCACTAGCCAACAGCTTGTTTTGAGTAGACGGAAATCATGGCAGGAATTTGCAAGTCTTGCCAAAAACCCTCCTAACTGTGAGACTGACAATCAGATATACCCACAGGTGAGAAAGCATTCTCACAGTGGCTGGTGAGAATCTTTCTCTGTTCAATTTGCTCTTGGTACAAAACAGCCAGATTTTTGCAGTTAGGATGTTTTCCTGGCTCGTAACTAGTGCTCTTAATTTCTGTCTCTCCCTCCCGTCGAGATCCATGTGAACAGCGTCTTTTGAACAACGTTCAGTCAGTTTTGTTCATGCTAGAAATGCTTCTTAGGAAATTACTTTTTTACTGCCTGGTTCACCAACCTTCAACACCATGTGTTATGAATCATAAAATATTAATTTTGAGTATTTAACAGCACAAATAAGAATCTTGTTTAAAACAAGAACAAACAATCATTCAATGGGGTATGCTACTGTAAATGAAACTCCCATTACTTTAATAGGGCCAGGCTTACAGCCTGGAAGCTTTCTTGCCAGCTCTTGAACTTTCAGAAATAAAAATCACAGCAAAAGAGCGTAAGAGCACAGTGTTGCTTTCCTTTTCATGATACAAATGCAGACACTCGCCAAACACATGGATTTCAAGTTTACTTAAGGATCTATTCTCTGACACTAAATTATTGGGCACTTTTAACTGATAGTTCTATTCATTTAAGTAGCAACTAAAACTAACTTTAATATTACACTAATGTTAAGAAACATCAACCCAAAACACCAATGGCAAAATAAAAGTGAGGCAACGATTTCATCCATCAAAATACATAACAAAGGGAAATTAATTACTTCCCCAAAAAGCATCAGACCTTTAACACCTCTGCTAAGCATCAAATTCAGAGAAATAATAAATAATGCACTATACCTCATGTTAATTCTAACATTATTCATTCATGAATGAACAGGAATAAGCAGCTAACTCAGTAATGGTACTTTCCTAGTATATCCACAGTAATGTAAAAACTATGTTGGCATTTTGGGTTGGGTTGGGGTTTTTTTTCCCCACAAAATGTAGGTATCATAAAACAATGTGCAGGGACCTGACAGGATTGACTGCACCTAAAATAGTGTGATTTCTTTTTTGAGCAAAAGCATGAAGGGACAAAACAAAAATCAAACACACAAACAAAAACCCCACCCTGCACTTTCACCAGATTTTGAATTCACACAAGAAGCTGTCACACAGTATCTTTATATTAGGTCACAAGCAAAAGCAGCAGAGCTTCAGGAAGGTAATGTGGACATGGCATAAGGTGTTTTCAAGCATTTAATAAAGTCCATGCTGGTGTCACAGGTTTTTAAAAGGATATGATACCTTTGGTTATGTGTTGGCAGAACTGTTCTCCGCTCTCAGAACAATTTATGTGTCATGATACAATTATAAAATCCCCAGGACTCTTACATGTTTAGTCACTTGGCTACCTCTTCAAAGTAAGCAGCATCTACATGAAGCTGAAAGATCTGTGTACTGAGTGGCTCATGGGTTACATCGTACCAGAGACGTGGGATTTCAAGCATTTAAAAACATTTTTTCCTATTTCTTTCCTCTGTAATTGGGGGGTTTGTATGTGGGGTGGTTTTTTTATTAAACTAATGACAACCTTAGAAGTCAGGCCTCCTTATTTTATCCTTCAGCTATTACAACATAATTCTTTGAATAAGCACAGACAGGAACACACAAAACCACCACTCATGTCACATTGCTCTATCGCTCTATTTTCATAAAGTCCTGAACCTGACTTTCTGGCCCATTCCAATTACACTTCTAGGTGATTTTGGGTCCTCAGCACATGTAACAAAACATAAATAAAAAGGGAGAGCAAAAAGAGAAACCTTTGTGGTATAAACTGTACAATGGCTTACCTCCATTTCATTTGAAGGACTTAATTAATTGGCTGGCCATTGAGTGACATGCAAAACAGACACTCCTTCTTTTCCAGTGCGAGATTTACGTACACAGTGTCTGCACGTCCAGGATCAAACAGGAAACCTTGATCTGTAGCTACTCTAAATTCTGGTTCAAGACATTCTAAATTATGGGTTTTATACCCATGTTAGTGTAATGTAAATGGCAAGTAACAAAAATGTGCATTTAGCAAAACCAAGGTGATTATTTCTTTGAGCAAAACTGAATTCTCACTTGGGTTGGAGAAACCTAAATTCTTGCAAAATGTCCCACCAAGCACCAAAAATTCAGCCCATTTTATGGTATCTCAGCTTGTATCTAAAATTCCTTGTTGAAGGTTTTAAATCCTGTTAGAGGCGCTTTCTTCTCTCAAAGAACCAGATGATTCGATGCCCTCAAACTTGTGAAACGTCTCATTCAGGTGGAAAGATCAGTCAGATTTTATGGGGAAATGTTGTTGCACTTCCTGGAGAAGCAGAAATTCAACTTAAGTATCATTGTTCAACAGTCCTGGCTCACTGGAGAGGTCCCAGAAGACTGGAAGCTGGCCAACATGGTGCCCATCCACAAGAAGGGCCGGTTGGATGAGCCAGGGAATGATAGGCCTGTCAGCCTGACCTCAGTGCCAGGCAAGATTATGGAACAGGTCATCTTCAGTGCGATCACACAGCACTTACAGGATGGCCAAGGGATCAGGCCCAGCCAGCATGGCTTTAGGAAGGGCAGGTCCTGCCTCACCAACCTGATCTCCTTCTGTGATCAGGTGACTGCCTGGTGGATGTGGGGAGGCCTGTGGATGTGGTCTACCTGGACCTCAGCAAGGCCTTTGACACTGTCCCCCACAGCAAACTCCTGGCCAAGCTATCAGCCCATGGCTTGGATGGGAGCACACTGCGTTGGGTTAGGAACTGGCTGGAGGGCCGAGCCCAGAGAGTGGTGGTGAATGGTGCCACATCCAGCTGGTAGCCAGACACTAGTGGTGTGCCCCAGGGATCAGTGCTGGGCCCCATGCTCTTCAACATCTCTATTGATGATCTGGATGAGGGCATTGAGTCCATCATCAGTAAATTTGCGGACGACACCAGGCTGGGGGCAGGAGTTGATCTGCTGGAGGGTAGAGAGGATTTGCAGAGGGACCTCAACAGGCTGGACAGATGGGCAGAATCCAAGGGCATGAGATTGAACACATCCAAGTGCCGGGTTCTGCACATTGGCCACAACAACCCCATGCAGTGCTACAGGCTGGGGTCAGAGTGGCTGGAGAGCGGCCAGGCAGAAAGGGACCTGGGGGTGCTGGTTGATGGTAGGCTGAACATGAGCCTGCAGTGTGCCCAGGCAGCCAAGAAGGCCAATGGCATCCTGGCCTGCATCAGGAACAGTGTGGCCAGCAGGAGCAGGGAGGTCATTCTGCCCCTGTACACTGCACTGGTTAGGCCACACCTTGAGTCCTGTGTCCAGCTCTGGGCCCCTCAGTTTAGGAAGGATGTTGTCTTGCTGGAGCGTGTCCAGAGAAGGGCAACAAGGTTGGTAAGGGGCTTGGAAGACAAGCCCTATGAAAAGAGTCTGAGGGAGCTGGGGTTGCTTAGCCTGGAGAAGAGGAGACTCAGGGGTGACCTTATTGCTCTCTACAACTACCTGAAGGGAGGTTGTAGACAGGAAGGGGTTGGTCTCTTCTCCCAGGCAGCCAGTACCAGAACAAGAGAACACAGTCATGGGCTGCACCAGGGGAGATTTAGACTGGATGTTAGGAAGAAGTTTTATACAGAGAGTGTGATTGCCCATTGGAATCGGCTACCCATGGAGGTGGTGGAGTCACCTTCATTGGAGGTGTTCAGGAGGAGACTTGCTGGGGTGCTTGGTGCCATGGTTTAGTTGTTTAGGTGGGTTGGATTGGTTGATGGGTTGGACGCGATGATCTTGAATGTCTCTTCCAACCTGGTGTATTGTATAATGCTACTGTTTAGTATAAAAAATCAATTTCTGGATCTGACCTTTGCAAAAAGTGAGCAAAACAAAGCTTTATTCAGACAAGAATGATCGTATCCTTTATGCTCCAGTGCAGTAAACTGCAGGCCCTTCAATCTCTGTTTTGATTCCAAAAAGGTTGTTTATTGTTTTCATGGGGTTTTTTTTCACCTAACCTGAGTGCAGTAAGGGCTACATGCTCTGTGTTCAGGGAGGGAGAGTGGAACTTTAGTGTGACAGATGAGCCTAGTGAATACTTTTGTGAAATAATAAAAATAAATATGTCAGCTTGTCATTAAAAGAAATAGGTTGTCATTCTTTGTTTATTAGTCCTGCCTGCAACCCAGGGTTACCTACTGTGTATAAATAGGTTTGCTAGGTAACTTGGTTTCCTGTTTCTTTGTTAAAAAAAAGGGAAAAAAATCAGAACAACTGGTTCATTTATAACACCTGTTGGGTTAAATGTTCTGTTCTGTTCTTTTTTCTTTCTTTCTTTCTTTCTTTTCTTTCTTTTTCTTTCTTTCTTTCTTTCTTTCTTTCTTTCTCTCTTTCTCTCTTTCTTTCCTTCTTTCTTTCTCTCTTTCTCTTTCTTTCTTTCTTTCTCTTTCTTTCTTTTGCTCTTTCTTTCTTTCTTTCTTTCTCTCTTTCTTTCTTTCTTTCTCTCTTTCTTTTCTCTCTCTTTTTCTTTCTTCTCTTTCTTTCTTCTCTTTCTTTCTTTTTTTTCTTTCTTCTTTCTTCTCTCTTCTTTCTTTCTCTCTTTCTTTCTCTCTTTCTTTCTTTTTTTCTTTCTTTCTTTCTTCTCTCTTCTCTCTTTCTTTCTCTCTTTCTTTCTCTCTTTCTTTCTCTTTCTTCTCCCTCCTTCCTTTCTTTCTTTCTTTCTTTTTCTTTCTTTCTTTCTTTCTTTCTTTCTTTCTTTCTTTCTTTCTTTCTTTCTTTTCTTTCTTTCTTTCTTTCTCTCTTTCTTTCTCTCTTTCTTTCTCTCTTTCTTTCTCTCTTTTCTTTCTTAATAATTTCCCTTACAATGTGTACATTCTCTGCAATAAAAGGGAAAGGCTGTTCTAATTCTGGTTTATCCTGCTATTGTCTGTGAGAAAAGTAAGAACAGCGCATGGTAATAGCTGTAGTGTCCAACAAACTTCATAGTAGAATCAGAAAGAGCTTAAATGAGCACACACACACACATATATATATATAAACCACATTAACAAAATCAGAGAAGGGCCAGTGGTCACAAGAGCCACAGAAGTGCTGGATGCACTGTAGGCTTCTCCTGAAGCCTAATACAAATGTCTCTATTATAACATACACCTTACAGTGACACTGGTCCCTTTGTTCCTAAATACACTCTTGTGTAAAGATGGAGCGCTGTAATTAGAGGAAATAAACCAAAGTAAATTACTATTTACAGCAAATTGAAGTAGTACAGCGCTTATTTTTCAAAATGTGCCTGGCTCAGGCAACTTCATTAATTCATGCTTTCAAATCTTTCTGTCACAGACATGTATAGGTTTGATCTGCTAGGAAGAGAGATGTTTTGAGAGCTCGCTCCCTGCCTTTGCTCTTGCCAGCCAGAGAAAGTTATTAAACTTCGGACAGTCATTCAAATCATCACTTTCTGCTGTGCACAGCCAAGGAGGCAAGATAACCCTCACCCAATTTCCAGTGCCAAGACAAAAGGAAGAAAGACAACAAAGCCCCCATAATGAAAGCACTGAAAGGTGTTTATTTTTGGAGACTGTGTCCCAACCTTGGGACTCTCTCCCCGATGAGATCACTGTGTGAAAAGGCACAGTGCAGCTTTCAGGCTGCCTCCGTACCTTCTGGTGTGCAAGAAGAAGGTAGATTTTGATGCCTCAGTGACCAGATCTCCTTCCAAGTAGTTTGCTAAATTCCCACTGGCTAGGAACAGCCAAGCTGGAAGTGCACTAGATGGAAACTAGGGGCCACGATAATTGTACAAAGGCCTGCTGAGATTTTCCTAACTGCTTCCAGTAAAAGAAAAGAGTCCCCTAGTAACAGTGGTAAGTCCCACAAGAAGGAACAGTACACTGTGTTCACTCATATATGAATAACACTTATTTTATCACATGAAGTTATAGATCCAGGTGCCCTAATGGAAAGAGAGCTTAAACAAATACATCACTGGCTAAAAATCTTGCCATTTTTCCATTAGATATGATTTAACGTGCAGTCCTCTGTTGTCTCTAACATAAGGGGTGTTTTGTGAGCAGTTAGAATCAAGAAGATTACTTTTTATTTGGCATGAGAACCAATACAAATAAGATTCTGTGAATTCTGTGAAACATCTCTTTGTTTACACAATCTGGAAGGAAAAGGAAATCAGCTTAAAGGGCAATGTGATTGACCATTAAAGGTAGATTACATTGCTATGAAAGGACATTGTGAGAGGAAAATCTGAGGGACCAGATCCTCATCTCCCTTACACCTTTCTATGCTTGTTTCATTATCCCAAGCTCAGTTATAATACTAAATATAAGGTGATTGATCCCAACAACTGTAAAAAAAAAAAAAAGGGGGAAAAAAAGTTAAAACCTTCTGATCTTTTTTACAGCTTTCAAAAGCCATGCAGTGTTTTACTGCTAAAAAGACAAAATTCCATTGACCACTACCTGACTTCATACACATTCCCTCTGCAGGGCCGGGGGGGGGGGATAATCTGAAATCCCAGGAGCACAGAAGTAGAAAGCTGCTGGAGGTGAAAAGCTGTGCAGACCTAGCTGTGGGGATTCAAGGCGCAGCAGCGGTTAACCAGGAAATGCCACAAGTGTGAATCGTCTCTCTGCTTATGGAGTGCCCGAGTTTGAGACCACTGAGCCTTAGTCAAAGCAGAACTGCAGCTGCTAAGTTAGTCTGTACTTACAGTGTGGCTCTAGGATGAAGGCTGGAAAAAAAAAAATATCTTCAGAATGCCTCATGAGTTGTCAGCTGTTGAGCTTACTGTCACACCGGCAACGAGAAAAATTAATCTGGAGAAGCCAGAAAATGCACTGTTCTGTGGTCTGTCAGAATAGTTCAAGTGTCCCTGTCTCAATGGAAGAAAATAAAAAGTGATGATATCTTTTCTGAGCAAGAAAACCTGCCCCTGGATCAGACCAAGGAATCATTTATTCCAGCATCGTGTTCCTGACAGTATCTGCCTCAGAAAGGTTAAGGGAATAGTGCACAGGGTAGGAACATAAAGAGCGACAGTCTTAAGTCAGCCTGGAGGTCCCAGGAATAACTCCATATCTGGCAGGCCTCTACCAAAGGCCACTTCTCAAGCATGCTCTGAGATTTCCTCTGAGCACCCTCTGAGCAGGAAGTGATGCCTACTTTGAGCCACCTTTGCATTCCACATTCTCATTCACATTCTGGTGGGGTTACCCTGAATTTGTTGAGTCACTTTCTTAACCCATCTAAGATGATCCTTTCTTCTCTTATGCCTTTCCAGTTTCAGTACCCATTGAGTATTTTAAACCACTATTTTTAATGTGCATTTTTGTGAACAATAGCCCTTACTGGCTTTGTCCTCATAGTCCTGCTTGCCTTGCATTGTTTTAAGTCTACGCCACAGGTGCTGGTTTCTCATCTCCTCCAACCCCCTGCCAGAGCAGGTTCAGCTAGAGCAGGTGAACAGGACAGCATCCAGGCATGCTCCAGAGATGGAGACTCCACTACCTCTCTGAGCAGCCCATTCTGGGGGTTCACCACCCTCAATGTCAAGAAGTTCCTCTTCATGTTTAGATGAAACTTCCTGTGTTCAAGTTTGTGCCCATTACCTCCTGGCCTGTTGCTGGGCACCACTGAAAAAAAAAAGACTGGTCCCATCCTCCCAACACCCACCCTTTTCAGTATTTACCAGCATTGAGAAGATCTGCCCCTCAGCCTTCTTGCCAAAAAGCCCCAAGTCCCTCAGCCTTTTTTTACAAGAAAGATGTTCTAGTTCACTAATCATTTTGTAGCCTTTTGCTGCACCCTCTCAAGCAGTTCCCCATCCTTCTTGAACTGGAGAGCTCAGAACTGGACACAGTACTCCAGCTGAAGCCTCACCAGGGCACAATAGAGTATAACCTCCCTTGACCTGCTTGCCACACTCTGCTTGACTGGACATTTGAGATATTATCAGAATCCACTGAGTAGCTGGAAGATTTTATCAGTAATCTTGGATGACTGCAGAGTCACTGTATAATCCCTGATAAAGCACCAGGTCAAAAGAAATACAGTGGTGCTGGTTGGTGAGCAGGTGGATGAGGAGAAGTGTGCAACTGGAAGAGCTAAGGTGGTGATTGCTGTGCACAGAGTGAACATGCTACCTGAAACTGCATCCTCCCCAGGCATGAAACAGCGTACTTTGACCTCCCGTATCGACACCTCTTCGAGGGAATGGTCAATTTAAAAACCAGGAAAAACAATTTTCTAATTCTTTCCCTGTCTGTAGGCTACTTGGAAGAAATTGGAGAAGCTAATCAAAATTTCAGCTTAAAAAAAAAAAAAAACAAACATAAAAATAAAAAAAATTGGATGTAACATTTATTTTCAGAGCACTGTTCCTGGCACAGGGGGAAGCCGTTGCATATATGGCCTCCAGGAACCTGTCCAGAGAAGGGCAATGAGGCTGGGAAGGGGTCTGGAGCACAAGCCCTATGAGGAGAGGCTGAGGGAGCTGGGGTTGCTTAGCCTGGAGAAGAGGAGACTCAGGGGAGACCTTATTGCCCTCTACAACTACCTGAAGGGAGGCTGTAGCCAGGCGGGGGCTGGTCTCTTCTCCCAGGCACCAGCACCAGAACAAGAGGAACAGTCTCAAGCTGTGCCAGGGGAGGTTTAGGCTGGGTGTTAGGAAGATATGCTCATAGAAAGAGTGATTGGCCATTGGAATGGCTGCCCATGGAGGTGGGGGGGGGTGGAGTCACATCACTGGAGGGTTTAGGAAGAGACTGGATGGGGTGCTTGGTGCCATGGTATTTGGATGATAGGTGGACTTGATGATCTCAAAGGTCTTTCCAACTGGTTTATTCATTCTATTCTATTCTATTCTATTCATTCTATTCTCTTCTATTCTTCCATTCCATTCCATTCCATTCATTCTATTCTATTATAAGATCCACTAATTACAGGACCAAGTTGTCCAGTCAGGTACCTTTAGCATTCTCCTAAGTAACTTAAAAAATGCAGGATATGAAGCACAATGTTAGAGGATGTAGAAGAGAAATATGTAATTATTTTAGACATATTTGATTTTGATTTTGCTTCCTCTTCCTGATCTTTCATTGATCTGGATACTCTGCTCCTATATAACTTTACTGTCTATATCTGTGCAATTATTTTGTTATTCAAAGGCATGTGAACCATGAAAGCAACTTAACAAAAGAAATCTCCTTTGCCTATGAAAAGAAAAATATTTTTGCTGATTATATATTTTATAAAACACAAAATATTTTACTGCTTAGATACAAAGTCAGCCAAAAGCTAATTTTAAGTTTATGAGATACTGATCATTACAGTAGCACATTCAGGCTTGTGTAATATGACCCAGTAACAGTAATCAGTCTTTCAAATAACTTACTCAGAAGCATTTTCATTCAAAATATTTCTACCTCTGTTTAAGGATAGTGGAATGTTTGTAACTGATAAGCCTGCATTTCATACAAAGCATGAAGCAACTGGATGAAATAATTTCCTTTTCAGAGCAACTCAGTACATGAAAAAAGCATTTGGGAAAGGTTTGGGAATGTTCCTAGAAACATCTTAATGTTTGTGTGATAAAAATCAACATCAGCAAGCCTTTGACACCTCCCCCACAGCAAACTGCTGGGCTAAGCTGTCAGCGTGGCTTGGACAGCAGCACTCTGTGAGGGTTAGGAACTGGCTGGAGGGCCGAGCCCAGAGAGTGGTGGTGAATGGTGCCACAGCCAGCTGGAGGCAGTCACCCGGTGGCGTCCCCCAGGGATCAGTGCTGGGCCCCATCCTCTTTAATATCTTCATTGATGATCTGGATGAGGAGATTGAGGCAGTCATCAGCAAATTTGCAGATGACACCAAGTTGGGAGCAGATGTTGATCTTTTAGAGGGCAGAAGGGCTCTGCAGAGGGACCTCGACCATCTGGACAGAAGGGCGGAGTCCAACAGGATGACATTCAACAAGTCCAAGTGCCAGGTGCTACACTTTGGCCACAACAACCCCATGCAGAGCTACAGGCTGGGGTCAGAGTGGCTGGAGAGCGGCCAGGCAGAGAGGGACCTGGGGGTACTGATTGACAGACACCTAAACATGAGCCAGCAGTGTGCCCAGGTGGCCAAGAAGGCCAACGGCATCCTGGCCTGCATTAAAAATAGCGTGGCCAGCAGGAGCAGGGAAGTCATTGTGCCCCTGTACTCTGCATTGGTTAGGCCACACCTTGAGTACTGTGTCCAGTTCTGGGCCCCTCAGTTTAAGAAGGACATTGAGACACAAGCACAAGCCCTGTGAGGAGAAGCTGAGGGAGCTGGGATTGTTTAGCTGGAGAGGAGGATGCTCAG
>CM037636.1:10925374-10966867 GCA_015227895.2 Colaptes auratus
TTTCATGTCTATCTGTGGTACTTGCACTTACACACATTATATATATCTCTTTAAGTTTTTTACCACACACACACACACACACACATATATATATTACACATATATAGGTATAAATAAACATACAGAAAGTGTGGCAGGGGAAAAAAACACACCACAAATGTAGAGGAGTATTTGTGACAGATGTTTGAGTCTGAATTTTTAGCATTCATTTGGACCTTTAACAGAGAAAGAATGTGTCTCAGAATTCCAGAAAATGCTCTCCTAGCATTTTAACACATTTTTGCTCTTCTCATCTTTCAGGTAGTTAAATTCTTCTGAAGGAGGGTTTAGAGACTGAAAGCAGGATCCACAGGCTCATCTTGATGGATCTACGTTTATGAAAGCAGATGAACAGTGAGAATAGCAATATGGTTAAATAGTCTACTCTGGTGTTTCCTAAATCTTGGGATGAGTCTGTGTCTGCACTGCCACTGTGGCTCAGTCCCTTTTAACTACAGGATACCAATCATTCTCACTCTATAACTCTAATTCTGTGCCCAGATCAAAGCTGAGCATGACAATTGTTTCCTTCCAACTCAGTAGGGATGAAAGGGCAATTTTCTATGGGAACTGCTTGTTACAGACTGACTTATGTCACACAGTGTCAGCCATAAACACTTTTTGAATCAACATAAATAAGGCATTCTGAGAAAGATCTGATTCTGGGGGGAAAATCAAGGACCTGAGGAAAATCGAAGCAGTATTTCAAGGTGGCCTCCAGGATAATTGGAGAGGACTTTTTGCAAAAGCATGCAGGATAAGACAAAGGAATAATGTCTTCAAACTGGGAAATACCTAGATTTAGTTAGAAATCAGGAAGGAGCTAGATTTAGGTTAGAATTAGGAAGAAATTCTTCACGACAAGGGTGGTGAGGCACTGGAATAGGTGCTCAGAGAAGTTATGGAGGTTCCAACCGGAAGTGTTCAAAGCCAGGCTGGATGACAATTTAGCACTGTGGTCTAGTAGGAGGTATCCTGTGCATGGCAGAGAGTCAGAACTAGATGATCTTCAAGGTCCCTTCAACCTAAATCATTCTATGATTCTATGACTCATGCAGGCAGCATAGTATGGTACTGATTAATGAATTGTCCACTGCCAGTGCATCAGAAGGAGAGTGGTAGCCTTTGTGCCTTTTACAAGTACAGAAGCCCATGGTGAAGCATGAAAGAATCATACAATAATTAGAATCTTATCTGTCATCTTTTATGCAGTTCTACAATCCACAAAGACTGAAGGCCCTCGTGACTTGTGAGACAAGTCATTATATGTGTGTGTGCACTGCACGGGCTTTGGAGATCTCTACATGGTCATAACTGCAGCAGAATTCCTTAACCCATCAGCTGGTGGATTGTCAACACAAGTGGTTGGCACAACAGCAGAGGGCCTCAGATACTATTCTCTTAGTCCTAAGTTCCAGATCCACTACTGGTCATCTCCAAATACACAATGGCCACGCTAACGCGTGGTCATCTCTTGACTCCTGTCAATGAAGAGATGATTCCTGAAAGCTCTGGTACTGACCACATCCCTGGCTAGTACCACAGAACTGTAAACATAGCTCATTATCTCATACAGTGAAGCACAAACTTCCCCAGGATGGCAACATCTGTGCCCAGAGTGGAGTCATTTGAATAGCACTGCTGATATGCCTTCTGAAGCATAAGAAGCAGAGGCAGGAAAGCAGAAAAGACAGTAACTTGGGAGAATAGAATCACAGAATCAACCAGGTTGGAAAAGACCTTGAGATCATCAGTCCAACTGATCACCGAACACCATCAATACTCAACCATGGCACTAAGTGCCTCATCCAGTTCTTATTTTAAACACTTCCAGTGATGGTGACTCCACCACCTCCCTGGGCAGCCCATTCCAAATGGCCAGTATCTTTTCTGTGAAGAATTTCTCCTAACATCTAGCCTAAACCTCCCTAGATGCAGCTTGAGACTGTGTCCTCATAGGTTGCCTGCCATAAGAGAGCATGTGTTCAAAAGGCTTCAACATATTTCACCTACAGTTTCCTAAACTGCTCATATGCTGTGCATGAAGCGGAGCACACTAGACAGATCTGTGGGTGAGTAAATGCAAACATAGAGGATAATATACTGAGCTTCCCACGAGGAAAGACCAGTTCAGCTTAGCCAGTGCCCCCTTGAACACACTGATGTGAACAGCATCCCAATCCAGCCAGCCTAAAAATCAGAAGTTGCACCCTGGCAGGGGTCAATGATTGCACAGACATATCCTCATCTCGATTCGATTGATAGCCCCAGGCACAACTGAAAGAGCCTCAGTACCCTTTCACTACCTGTTCTTTAAGAGGACATGTGGAAAAAGCACATGCCTCAACATGAGAGACTTTGCAAGAAGGTTGTGGGGAATGAGGAGTAAGAAATTATGATATTATTCTGGAAGTGAGCCATCCATCCATTTCTCCAGGAAATATGCTTACTACAAGTATAATCACTGTAACTGAATCATTAGGTGTCTAGGTTTTTCTTTCTCTCTTACTGCCTTGTTCAATACTCTGCCCTTGACAGTATATCTTTCCAAGTCTGTTCACTGATTAGCCTTTAGACAGTTCTGGTACTTTTTAAATACCAGATTGAAAACCAACTCAGATAACAGATAGAAATAATATACATGGCAAGAGAACAGAATTAGCAGACAAAACTGCATTTAGAAGAGAAACAATTAATCAGTATGGTTGAGATCCCTGTAATGATGAATAATTCAATATATACTGGTAAGAGTATCACTAGTCTGTATCACTATAGATTTGGTTCAACTGAGAAAATCACTATGTAAATAGAAAGAGCATAGAAGCACTCCAAGGCTCCAGCAACAATGGGAAATCTTTATTTAAATGATGGAATTAACATCAGCCTGAGGCTGCCCTGTGAATTTCTGATGTAAAGCTGCAATTTGCATATCTGTGAGTATGTATGATATAGATTATCACATATAAATAAAGATCTTCATAGCTCTCTGAATTTTCCCTACATGAATCTGGGAGCAAGTAATAATGTACTGCCGATTTTGGTTTTCTCTGTGTAAAGAAACATTAAACTGCCTGGATACAAGAGCTATTTAAATTAGTGGTGTGTAATAAACAGCATGAGTCATAGAATCACAGAATCAACAGGTTGGAAAAGACCTCAGAGGTCATCAAGTCCAACCATTACCTAATACCTAACACCTCATGACAACTACACATTCAATCCTTTTTGAGCACCTCCGGGATGGTGACTCCACCACCTCCCTGGGCAGCACATTCAAGGCCAAACCTCTCTCTCTTTCTATGAAGAACTTCTTTCAAGATCAAGCCTAAACTTGCCTCTGGCACAGCTTGCGACTGTGTCCTCTTGTTCTGCCAGTTTGCCTGGGAGAAGAGACCAAACCCCACCTGGCTACAGCCTCTCTTCAGGTAGTTGTAGAGAGCAATGAGGTCTCCCCTGAGCCTCTCTTCTCCAGACTAAACAATCCAGCTCCCTCAGCCTCTCCTTATAGGCTGTGCTCCAGACCTCTCCCCAGTCTCATTACCCTTCTCTGGACACAATCAAGGTCTCAATGTCATTCTTAAATTGAGGAGCCCAGAACTGGGCACAGTACTCAAGGTGTGGCCTAAACCAGTGTTGAGTACAGGGGCAGAATGACTTCCCTCCTCCTGCTACCACACTATTTCTGATCCAGGCCAGGATGCCAGTATCAGAAATAGAAATTAGGCAGTCTCTGCACCAGGTGAGGGGGCAAAACAGCCCAGTCCAAAGGTGGGAGTGTCTGTCCACACAGATTGTCTTCCCTGACTACCTTTGTAATACATTGTGACATATGGAAAGAACAGCCATGGCCTCTCTGAAACCCTAAGCAACAGGAAGCCAGAACTCATCAAATGATCAACTGCATAAAGGGCAGCACAGGAATCATCGATAAAAGCCTGTGAAGTAACCAACCTGCAGAAGCCCATCCTTAGTGAGAAGAGAGCTGTAACAGCTAGGTAACTAGCTCAAACTCAGACTGGGCATCTTTCAAATATCAGGCTCAGGTTCCATATTCTGCCTTTGGCATCATCTGGCCACAACCACCCATGCAGTACTACAGGCGGGGACAGAGTGGCTGGAGAGCTGCCCAGCAGAAAGGGACTGGGGGTACTGGTAACAGTAGGATGATCATGAGCCAGCAGTGTGCCCATTAGCATCCTGACCTGGATCAGGAATAGTGTAGCCAGGAGAATCAGGAAAGTCCTTCTGCCCCTGTACTCAGCACTGGTTAGGCCACACCTTGATACTGTGTCCAGTTCTGGGCTCCTCAATTCAAGAAAGTTGTTGAGTTGCTGGAACGTGTCCAGAGAAGGGCAACAAAGCTGGTGTGGGGTCTGGAGCACAGCCCTTGAGGAGAGACTAAGAGAGCTGGGGTTGTTTAGCCTGAAGAAGAGGAGGCTCAGGGGAGACCTTATTGCTGCTACAACTCCCTGAAGGCGGTTATAGCCAGGTGGGGCTGGTCTCTTCTCCCAGGCAAACACAACAGAACAAGAGGACAGTCGACCTGTGCAGGGGCAAGTTTAGTATCACAGATATCACAAGGTTGGAAGAGACCTCGAAGATCATCGAGTCAAACTGTCACCACAGACTCCATGACTAGACCATGGCACAAGTGCCACATCCAATCCCCTCTTGAACACTCCAGGGACGGTGACTCCACCACCTCCCCAGGCAGCCCATTCCAATGGTGAATCACTCTCAGTGAAGAACTTTCTCCTCACCTCGAGCCTAAACTTCCCTGGTGCAGCTTGAGTCTTGATCTTAGAAAGTTTTCACAGAACAAGAGATTGCCCATTGGAAGGGGTGCCCAGGGAGGTGGTGAGGTCAGTGTCCCTGGAGGTGTTTAAGAGGAGACTGGATGAGGCACTTAGTGCCACAGTTTAGTTGATTAGTTAGGGTTGGGTGATTGGATGGACTTGATGATCTTGGAGATCTCTTCCAACCTGGCTGATTCTGTGATTCTGTAGCACATGCAAAGGGCAGGAAAATGCCTCAAAGTACCTACTATATAATTTTTGACCATGAATATGGAAAAAAAACATATATTTTCATAGATTGATGCAATATAGAATGCTAGGGGCAAAACCTCAGTGTTAGGGGATTTCATCTCCTTTGCAGAATACTATGGAACTTTTTGTCCCCTTCCCATGTGCCCTTCTCCAGACCAGGAGCTCATAGTAAAAAGATCTGTAATAAAAGCACTCTGCACCTCACATCAACATACAATAAAACAAAACATTTAATGCAACAAAACACTGGTAAGAGATGATGGGTTGTCATCAGCAGAGGGACAGATGCTATGAAAAGCACCCAGAATCCACACTGGGAACTGTAAATATAGTTTTAAGAAGTTCAAATGTGACATTCACTGGGGGGGGGAAAGGGCATTGTTTCCCCTCCTTTTGTCAAAATCTTAAAGAACTTTGATACCAATGATATTTGCATCTACATGGTATTAAGACTGGAGCTTACAGAAGTATTTTTTATACATATGGCAATTATTGGGTTGTTTAATTACTGACACAGTTTTCTTCAAAAGTATGAACAATACTAAAGTTTTTCCCCAAAAATTTCCATGATATCGTCTGTCTCCTTTTTTGCTGTGTATTGGGTGACTGCTACACCCAAAGCACTTCCAAGATGACAGAAAAATATTCATGGATGACTATTTAGACCTTTATGTATTTATAGAAGGTAGAGGCTCACAGAAATTTCTTTCTTCCCACAAGTACTTTTGCACACAAATGATGTCCTAGCAAACTGAAAGATGTAAGCTTCCTTTTTATGTGAACAGTAAAGTCCATTTTGAAATGTTAAGAATAGAATAGAATAGGAGTAGAATAGAATAGAATAGACCAGGTTGGAAGAGACCTTCAAGATCATCGTGTCCACCATCAACAATCCAACCCACTAAACAACTAGATCATGGCACCAAGCACCCCATCAAGTCTCCTCCTGAACACCTCCAATGAAGGTGACTCCACCACCTCCACAGATAGCCCATTCCAATAGGCTATCACTCTCTCTGTATAGAACTTCTCCTAACATCCAGCCTAAACCTGCCCTGGCGCAGCCTGAGAGTGTGTCCTCTTGTTCTGGTGCTGGTTGCCTGGGAGAAGAGACCAACCTGCCTGTCTGCAACCTCCCTCCAGGGAGTTGTAGAGAGCAATAAGGTCACCCCGAGTCTCTCCTCTCCAGGCTAAGGACCCCAGCTCCCTCAGCCTCTCCTCATAGGGCTTGTGTTCCAAACCCCTCACCAACTTTGTTGCCCTTCTCTGGACACCTCCAGCAAGTCAACACCTTCCTAAACTGAGGGGCCCAGAACTGGACACAGGACTCGAGGTGCAGCCTAACCAGTACAGTGTACAGGGGGAGAATGACCTCCCTGCTCCTGCTGGCCACACTGTTCCTGATGCAGGCCAGGATAAAACAAAAAAGTTGGAAATACCTTCAAACAAGAGCAAGCAAGGAAAGCAATGAAGGTTTGTAGTGAGTTAAAAGGCCATAGTCCTCTATATTAGCACTGCTTCAATGCACAGCTTTGCAGTACCTCGCTTGGACTGCTTGGGCTCTTGACCTGGCCGTGGAGGATGGAGTTTGAGGGAGAAGTCCTGAAATGAGCAACAGATGAAAACAGAAGTTAAAATGCTTAACTGCAAGGTTCATTCTTGCAAAAGTGGCTGGGAGGTCAGCCAAAATAAATTGAAAGAAAGAAACAAGAAGCAAGCTGGAGAAGGTTTGTATTGGTAAAGAGGAAATGTGTCGATACAAGAGTTTGTAGGTGACTGCAGAAGCAAAAGTGTAAGTGAAGTAGCTTATTTTGATGGGACAACATTTTTTATAGATTAAGGCAATACAATAAGTGTTGCTAGAAGGATTCTCATAAGCAATTTAAGTCCCAAATGCCTGAACAACAGTGTGCAGTGAAAGGCATCAAGGGGATCCAAAGATGTTAAAATGGAAGGGAAACAAGCAGGAATATATATAGGAAGAAGTCATGAGAAGGGAGAAATAGAAGGAACATTTGAACACAGTAGGTTTAGGTTTAACTTCCCACAGCAGTGAACACAGACCAGAGCTGTGCAGAATTATCCCAGAGTAACCAAGTCCCCCACAGCAAAATCCTGGCCAAGCTGGCAGCCCATGGCTTGGACAGGAGCACACTGCGTTGGGTTTGGAACTGGCTGGAGGGCCGAGCCAGAGAGTGGTGGTGAATGGTGCCACATCCAGCTGGTGGCCAGTCACAGTGGTGTCCCAGGGATCAGTGCTGGGCCCCATGCTCTTCAACATCTTTATTGATGATCTGGATGAGGGCATTGAGTCCATCATCAGTAAATTTGCAGACGACACCCAGCTGAGGGCAGTAGTTGACCTGCTGGAGGGTAGAGAAGCTTTACAGAGGGACCTGGACAGGCTGGACAGATGGGCAGAGTCCAAGGGCATGAGACTGAACACAGCCAAGTGCCGGGTTCTGCACATTGGCCACAGCAACCCCATGCAGTGCTACAGGCTGGGGTCAGAGTGCTGGAGAGCGGCCAGGCAGAGAGGGACCTGGGGGTGCTGGTTGATTGTAGGCTGAACATGAGCCTGCAGTGTGCCCAGGCAGCCAAGAAGGCCAATGGCATCCTGGCCTGCATCAGAACAGTGTGGCCAGCAGGAGCAGGGAGGTCATTCTGCCCCTGTATTCGCACTGGTTAGGTCACACCTTGAGTACTGTGTCCAGTTCTGGGCCCCTCAGTTTAGGAAGGATGTTGACTTGCTGGAACGTGTCCAGAGAAGGGCAACAAAGTTGGTGAGGGGTTTGGAACACAAGCCCTATGAAAAGAGGCTGAGGGAGCTTGGGGTTGCTTAGCCTGGAGAGGAGGAGACTGAGGGGTGACCTTATTGCTCTCTACAACTCCCTGAAGGGGAGGTTGGTCTCTTTTCCCAGGCAGCCAGTACCAGAACAAGAGGACACAGTCTCAGGCTGCGCCAGGGGAGGTTTAGGCTGGATGTTAGGAAGAAATTCTCTACAGAGAGAGTGATTGCCCATTGGAATGGGCTGCCTGTGGAGGTGGTGGAGTCACCTTCATTGGAGGTGTTCAGGAAGAGGCTTGATGGGGTGCTTGGTGCCATGGTTTAGTTGTTTTAGGTGGGTTGTATTGTATGTATTGTATTGTATTGTATTGTTATTGTATTTAGGTGGGTTGGATTGGTGATGGGTTGGACGTGATGATCTTGAAGGTCTCTTCCAACCTGGTGGTGTATTGTATTGTATTAAGATAGAGAGAAAAAAGAATGAGTATGGTTATAAGAAAAGAGGGCTTGGACTATCAATTTGTTATTTTGAAGTTTGGGGATTTTTATTAAGAAGAGGGAACAAATATGTTACAGAGGTAGCCAGAAATGAGCTCTACCAAGGCTTGTTGTTGTTACTAGAAGTTGTCAGAACTAGGAAGATGAGGAAAATAAGGATGTGAAAGTTGGAGTAGTAGCTGCAAACATTTACATAATGAGGTTAAAAGGCATAATAATGAACAACTATCAGAAGTTTCTAGAGGTCAGAGAGAGATAATTCCATGACAGTAGAGATAAATAGCCAGGATACAAAATAATGCAGCACATAAACTCATTAATGGGGCAAATATTTTTAACAGGCTTGAGGTAATAATGATACCTTGCAAAGTACTACACCTAAGAAACAAGGTTATTTGGTCATCCTTGTTTCATGCTCTTATTTCGCGCAAGGACTAGAAATTATGCACTTGTACATTCAAAAAAACCCTTTTTTTATTCTTCTTCTTATTTTTTTTTAATTAAAGATTAAAAAATGGAGAGTTATTTCTGCCTGTAGTTGGTGAAGCAGCTGTTGACAGTACATTCTGAGGCTGAGAGAGGTTCCTGGGATAAATCAAAGCCGGTCACATGCCATGTGGTATTTCCACTGTGTCCTTGATTATCTAAGAGCACAGCAAGTAATCAAGAGTATCTTTCTAGCTCAGCAGAAGCTTACTTATTCTCAGAAAAAGAGGCTCCACTTCTGCTGAAGTCTCTGCTGCAGCTTGAAAAATTGAAGGTTTTCTCTTTTCCCCCAGGGGCTATGTATCTTGTGTCCGTCAGTAACTAGCACATTACTAAGCTACAGAAGTTTTTATGGGTTATAGGATTTCGTTTTCTTCTTCCCTTCACTTGCAAAACACAGGATTTTTATTGCTGGTCACAGATTGAATATACATTACATTCCATTGCTAAAATCCCTTTGTAAACACACACTACTGTCAACTGGCTGTGGGTGCAGATATCAATGTTGGAGGTGGCAGCTCTGCAGGGAATTGCAGGGCATCTGAGGAAAAGCAGGTCTTTGTTACTGGAGTGGTTCTGTTTCTAGTGTTTTTTACTTGGGCAGAGCTTCCCTGGATGAGACAGAGTGAGCCACCTCATTGCCACGACTGTGCACTGGCTTCACAAAGGATCTTCCCAGCCCTACCCAGAAGAAACATAGCTCCTGCTCACAGGCAGCTTCTTTAGTTTTGAGCTTCTGCTGCAGATCAAATTAGTGGCATCTGAAGTCTTTCTCCTTCCTACCCAGTCTTCCTGTTTCTTACAGCCAGGATACCTGCGTATTTATCTCCTTTGGTCTCCACTGTTGGAATTGGAAAGGGCATCCAATATGAGACTGCAACCCTGCTAAATATCATTAAGTACCCAAACTTCAGCCAGGAAATGTCTAACCACTAGAAACACAGAGCAGTAGCAAAACATTCCTAGGAATTTGCTCTTTCACTGTGATTTTTCCAATGCCCAGGACTTCTACCTCTCCAGTCATACTAGAGATCTTCTCCTATTTCTCATCCCCATGAGAAAGGCAGCATTAGAAATATCAGTTATACACATCATCACAAATCAGTTATTAGAAGCTTTGTGTAGACCAATTCATCGTTTCAGGAAGAAGCACTACATGGGGTAGTTCCTCCCAATATTTAATAAACAAAGGAAAATAAAGAAATAGAGAAAAAAAAAAGGCGGAAAAAAAGAAACAAATTAAATTTTCCCACGAAAGCTACTTAATATAAAGAGTGCCATCTGCTGGCATGATTGAAATGAGGCATTGTCCGTGGGTATAGATGTTCAATAAAGTTTTGTTATGCCCTGTAAGGGCACATTCCACTCTAAGCTCTTTCACACTTTTAGCTTTATTTATTCATGGCAGTGCCTTCCAGAATAAAGGGCAGTCAAGCACAGTGGTGCAGACAGCTCTTGTTGTGTGAACATGGTGGGGGGAAAAGCAGCGTCCATTAATTCACGTTTTATATTCAAAGGTCTCTCTGTTGTTGGGGGTTTCTGTGTCTATTTTGCTCTTAATATTTACACATTTTTGAAAGGATCGTTTTAGAGAACCTGTCCATTCAATGGAAGAGATTTTCTAAAACATTGTGGGTGAGACTTTAAGAAATGCCTGCTTTCCACTTCACCTTGTGCCAAATTTGTATAACTGTCAAGCAGCTTCAAAAACATCCAGCTTGGAGGTCGTAGGTTTGTAAGGATAATACTGACAAAATACTTTTATATACCTGCTTGGTCCTGTAAATTTTCAATGAAACTGAGGGGTTCAAGCCTTCTTGACTCCTAAAATGCTGTTTAAATACGTCTTAAAAACACCACCTCCTCCATAACCAGGATATGAAGAGAGTTGCCTGCAGTTGGCAGTGAGGTGTTGTTGCCTGTGTTCTAGGTCCTAGGCTATGCAAACAATGAGCTGAACAGTGAGAAAAAACAGAGAGGAGGAGGAGGAAGGAAAGCAGTAGATAGTGTGCTACCTTGCTAAACATTCTGTCTAAACCCAAAATTACACTATCATTGTCCTTTGCTAGGTCAGCAGCTACGTACTGAAGAAGTCTACTTATTTGGGTGTTACCACTATTAGCAACATTTGCACTTCAGGGTATACTGGAGAAGCAGAAAGAAAATATTCGAAAGACCTCATTCACTGCAGGGACAATAGACATTTTTATTATTCAAAGACTGGAATTAAATTTTTGATTTGCAGCATGTTCACAGCAAAAGGTACTTTACTGTCCTCCTCAAAGGAATAACCAGTCAGATTGCAGCTCACTCACACTCCCTCCGCTTTCCTCTTAAAGGCCACTATGTGACAAAATGTACCAGACCAGTTCCTGAATAGTTAATCTCCTTCCATATAATTTTCTAGTGAGCACAGCTATTCCACTATGCTTTTCTTATAATGTTGTTTCACATCTGACTCTTTGTTTGACTTCCTCTGCTTTGTTGTGCAGTTCCTATGAATTATTGAGGCAGTTTCCAGGTGATTCTTGCTATCCAAATTAAGCACTTCTATTTTTAACCACCCACTTCACTATTGGCCTCATAGTATTTACTTCCTCTTTACTGTCCATTCTCTCAACGGTCAGGTTAGCAAAAATCTAAGGCTACTTTGACAGATACTTAAGCAGGCAAACATCTCAAACTTTGCACTGGTGCTTTCACCAAGCCTGATGACACTCATTATCTTCACAAACATTTGCCCTGTAGGTCTAGGAAAGAGAAGGATTTCAACAAAGGTCTTTGAACATCTTCTCCCATCTAGCACAACCCTCTCTGAACCACTCATGTAAGATTCTTACTCTTCTAGTCAAATGGTGGAATGACAGTAAAGGGATTCTTCCTCAGCCTCTTCAGAATAGCTTTCACACTCATGCCAACTGCTCACAGCATTATGCTTGGACAGACTTTGCACTGAACTGTTCTCTAAATGGACTCTGGTGGCCAGTTTCTTAATATTTCTTATTAAAAACCAAAAACCAAAACCAAAACAAAACAAAGCAAAAGCATCTTTCAGAGCAACTTGAGGTTCCTATGAAACTCTGACCTTCTTGCTTCCATTTCACTTTCTGCCTACCTGTTCTCTTCTTCAGCCACTAGCCCCTGCTGTTACCTTTTACTCAACCTCACCTTTCTTGCTGCTCAGTAGTCTGTCTCTAGCAGTTGCACCTCATCACTCCTTCCACAGATTTTTGTTCACATACTGATATTTTCCTCTGCCTTGTCATCATTTTGATATACTTCTAGAGATCTCCTTTTCATCTGGGGATCTGTCAATCAACCCACCTGCAACTCCAGTTACATTCATGTTCTTTCCTTTCATCTCGTCTGTCATCCTCAAATGCATTTCTGTATTCAAACCTCATTTCTAGCTGCATTTCAGCCCCTCACACTTTTTTCCCCTCCCCTGAACATTATGAGATGACCCTTCATGCATATGTAAATTCTGTCAGAAACTCACTGAAGGATAACATACACCTTATAGCTTCTGCATCCAGTCATCATCGTAGTTTCTGCCATATTTTGATCTTCTCTATTGGTGCCCAAGTTGCTACAGCCTTTCTTCCTTAGCCTAGGTTTAAAATCAAACCATCTGCATGCCAGGGAACTCTCCAAAATCCATCTTTTACTAGAGCCTTACCAACCTCTACTTGCTTTGATTCTGACACCTTCTTACCTACGTTAGCCCACCACTTCATTTAGGGTTAACTATGATCAAAGGCCATGATCAAAGACTTCCTCTTTGTACTGTTTAAACTAAGCCATATGGCTTTTCAACACAGCTTATCTAGTCTTGTTTGAACCGGTTGTTCACTTCCATGCACAGCAATCGCTTCCAATCACGGTACGAAATCCATGTGGATTTTCTGATGCACTCATGCCAAAGCTCACGTTACAGTTACCCCAGACAGAGTGCCTGGTGTTCTGGAAGCCTGCATCAGTATTTCACAGCTCCCCTCTCATTCAACAGTAAATGCCTGGCAAGAGAACAGGCATGTTTTGGTTTTGGGGTGTTGGTTTGGTGGGGACTTGTACTTTTTCTAAAGTGAAACACAAAAGCAGAGTTCAAGGAAGAGCAAAAGTACAGGGTGATGCTGTGGATAATTTGAGGAAAAAAAGGCTGTCAGTCTAAAACCTTCCTATGCAGATGCAGATGCTGATACTTATAAATGACCCTCTCAGCCCAGCCTCAGTGAGCTACTGACTGTGGACCTACTCTGACATGCCCACTAACTTTCACTGAATATTCTACATTAGCATCTGAACACTGCTAATTCTCCCTTCACCTCAAAATACAAATGTGAACCAAAATTTAAATGTTAACTTTCCAGAGGTAGAAGGTTTCGCTTGCTTCATTTTCAAAATGCCTACAAGCACTTCAGCTGCAATGTAAAAACCCTTCAGGAAGAAATGACCCATGGTTATTATGTTACCCAACACTATAGTATATTAAAATAGAACAGAACAGAACAGAACAGAACAGAACAGAACAGAACAGAATAGAATAGAATAGAATAGAATAGAATAGAATAGAATAGAACAAAACAGAATATAATAGAATAGCATAGAATAGCATAGAATAGAATAGCATAGAATGGAATGGAATGGAATAGAATAGAATAGAATAGAATAGAATAGAATAGAATAGAATAGAATAGAATAGAATAGAATAGACCAGGGTGAAAGAGACCTTCAAGATCATCGTGTCCAACCCATCAACCAATCCAACCCACCTAAACAACTAAACCATGGCACCAAGCACCCCATCAAGTCTCCAAATATATAATAATTTATAGGAAGGCCATATCTGCAAAACATCAAGAGTGAGAAATAGAACTGGAAGCACATCCCTTGATGAACCTTAAGTGGGTTTTTTTACATCTGAAACCAAGAATCTTGAATGACTGAATCAAATCATCGCCAAGCTGAATGCAGACTCCGTGGTCTTTTCTTAGGTTTGACCATAAAATACTGTCATCTTTTTTTTGCCTGAAGACCAAAGTGTTATACCTGACTTCTCCTGGAGCTTCATTTTACTGTAATGTGCATATCACCAGGCTAAGCTTTCCCATTTTTTATACCAAAAACACAGTCTTCAGAAAATACCAAACGCCCCAATGCAGCGCCCAGAACTCTGACAGCATGACCACTAATATGCTGCACCGCTGCCGCTAAAACTCGGCCTCAAGGATCAAAATAAAATGTTTATAAATGCCATATATTAGACTGCCTGCTTTGTTACGAGGTAATAAACAGAAAAGCCTGCATCTAGTCGTTCGTGGTTGTTAAATAAGATTCTTTGTGACTTGCAAAAAAGAAAAAAAAGGGAACACAATGAAGAATTATCAGTGCATTCTCCACGGAAGTCATCTACATGTGTTTATTTAATAAACAGAAGATGGCTTTATTATACACATTTGATTTCCATATGCAATCGTCTCCTTATCTGTCACTTGTATCTAAGCAGGGTGCTTTATACAAATCTGAAAATGAAAAATTCAGAGCAGGGCACAGGAAACTCATTTAATGTCGAGTGCAGTCAAAATCAAGATTTCTTTATTTGTAGTAACAACGCTGTTAAATCAGAAAATTACTCTCCTTTTCTGCATGTCCTTCTTCCTTTACAATTCAGTTGTTTGATCATAAATTGTCGAGTGCAATGACTTGTCTCCTCCACTTTCCACACTGGTCGAGACAGATTAAAAACGCCGGCATACCACCAACCAGTCTCAGCATACCATTAGCATATATATGAGATTTGAGACATTTTCTAATATTCTCCAGCAGAACTCATCTGTCAGCCAGGTGATGAATTATAAAAACTCTTAGCTTGTTTAGAAAAGAGGGGGAGAGTGAGAGAGAGAGAGAGAGAGAAAGACAGAGACAGAAGAGGAAAACACTATCCCACCTTTCTTTTTCATTTTACCCATCCACCCTTGCAGTTAGTCACACAAATAAGCACTAATCTCAATTAAAGATATATAATGTGAAAGACTTTAATATGCAAACAACAGCACACAATTAAAAGCCAAGGGAAGTGGGCAGAATTATGAAGTGGTTACTGATAGGCACAGAGAATTTTTTTAACACATTTATTCCCACCTGATATTAACAAAGGTTCATAAGGTGCGTTAGGGCAGCCACACAAGGATAAACCGTCACCAGAAAACACTGAAATAATGAAAATGGCAAATTCATGCAATTCACAGAGGGTTGGGGGGGGTGGTTCTTGAAATCATTCCCAAGTTCCACAAATTTTGATGCACATTCTGAAAACTTCCTGGATTCAACTGAAAAAAACTATATTCCTCATTTGCATTTCATTAACCTGTTTGGATTTCCTCCTGACTGGAAGGTGGAGAGTGAACAATGATATCCTGTAACCTAAATGAACAAACCTTTACACACTGTGAGTAGGAAACCATAAATACACGATGTCACAAATAATTGAGTACCCTTTCAAATATGTCAGTAGGTCATAACAGGCTGTGAGTATATTTGAAAGCCATCAAATTGCTACACGAATGTTTTACATTAAAGAGTTAATATTGATTCTAATACTTTACACAATCACCGGCTCCCAGTAGCACTTGCAGTACCTGACACTAACTAAAAAAATAGGTAAAATTATATTTCCCATAGGGTCTTGGAAAATATTAGAAGATATATACATGTATTTTTTTCCATAGAGAAGAATTCTCAGAAACAAAGCTGTTTACAAGCCCTAGGAAGATTTGGTAAATACTTACAATTTAAGTAGTGAGAAGGGAGATTTGTTTGTTTTAATGCAACTTCATATTATGCCAACACTTCTAATGTGTTAATTTCTGAGAGTGCCAAGAAGGTTTGTTTGTATATTTTGGGGTGGGGGGAGAGGTGAAAAGAATAGAATAGAATAGAATAGAATAGAATAGAATAGAATAGAATAGAATAGAATAGAATAGAATAGAATAGAATAGAAAACAACACAATACAACACAACACAACACAACACAATACAATACAATACAATACAATACAACACAATACAATACACCAGCTAGAATAGAATAGAATAGAATAGAATAGAATAGAATAGAATAGAATAGACCAGACCAGGTTGGAAGAGACTTTCAAGATCAAGTCCAGCCTATCATCCAACATCATCTAATCTACTAAACCATGGCACCAAGTACCCTATCCAGTCTCCTCCTAAAAACTTCCAGTGATGGTGATTCCACCACCTCCCTGGGCAGCACATTCCAATGGGCAGTCACTCTTTCTATGAAGAATTTCTTCCTAACATCCAGCCTAAACCTCCCCTGGTGCAGCTTGAGACTGTATCCTCTTGTTCTGGTGCTGGTTGCCTGGGAGAAGAGACCAGCCCCCACCTGTCTATAACCTCCCTTCAGGTAGTTGTAGAGAGCAATAAGGTCTCCCCTGAGCCTCCTCTTCTCCAGGCTAAGCAACTTACACAACTTTTATTTTCAAAATGTTATTTTTGTTTAAAAATTAGCCTACTTAGGAAAAAAAAAAGAGAGAAAACTGTTTAGAAGAAACCAAAGCAACTGAATATGAAATAAAGCACTTTTATTTCATGTGAGTTAGACTAAATAAAAGAAAAATATCATAATATGATGAAAATATCTAACTGTGCAACTAGGACAAAGGCCACTTAAAGGTCTACTTAATTAGCAGTTCTGTTAACACATATACAAGTGACACTGCATATATTAACTTGGCTTTTACTCATAAGACCTTTTGAATTTTTAGGATGCTACTCATCCAGTTGGTATCAGCTATGGAATAATGACATAACTATTTTTCAGTTTGGAATGTGTATATGAAAAGTGACAGGTTTAAGGGAGGTTGTAGCCAGGCAGAGGTTGGTCTCTTCTCCCAGGCAGCCAGCACCAGAACAAGAGGACACAGTCTCAGGCTGCACCAGGGGAGGTTTAGGCTGCATGTTAGGAAGAAGTTCTACATAAAGACTGATTGCCCATTGGAATGGTCTGCCCGGGGAGGTGATGGAGTCACCTTCATTGGAGGTGTTCAGGAAGAGACTTGATGGGGTGCTTGGTGCCATGGTTTAGTTGTTTAGGTGGGTTAGATTGGTTGATGGGTTGGACACAATGATCTTGAAGGTCTCTTCCAACCTGGTCTGGTCTATTCTATTCTATTCTATTCTATTCTATTCTATTCTATTCTATTCTATTCTACTCTACTCTATCCAGGAAGACAGTTTGATAGAAGTTTGAGATATAATAATATCAACAATTACATAGCATTTGTGTTCCTATACAAGAGAATTGTATCAGAGGGTAAAGGTTTAGGCAGCAGAGTGAAGACATCTGTGCATACACGGACTCAGAATGAATACATAAAAATTGCCTCATGTACAAAATAGCATGTTTAAGGAATAGTTATTGGGAACTGATATTGAGCACCAAGCAATCTTTATCCCTTTTTTTCCCCCTGCTAACCTAAAAGGCTTCTGAGAACACACGGCATCAGCTAGAAAGCTGTTTTTTTCCCATTGGAGCACTTGTTCCAATTTTTAGTGACACCCAGAGTTAACTTATACCTTGTTTGGTTTCCATTGTGCACACATACACAATGCCATTATTAACACTTGCATTTAAAAAGATGAATTAATTTAAGGAACAGATGTCTAACCAGTCCTTTTTCTACCTGATAGTCACCATCTGGTTGCAATACATCTGCCTTTTTTTTCAGGTGTTTCATTTTGAAAATGATAATTTTTTATTATCATTTTTTAACTCAGATTCAGACCCAATGCTTGCCCCACCAAATACTGCCATTTTCCATCAAAGTAACAGGGTGTGTCTATATGCATTAATATTCATTCATTAATACTTTACAGCATAAATAATAGCACAATAAGAGGTATAGTGAACGGTGGTGTTGTAGTGCCAACTTCCACTGAAATCATAGCAAAGTAACTGTGACATAGAATCAGGGAATTGTTAGGGTTGGAAGGGACCTCAAGGATCACCTAGGTCCAAACCCCCTGCCATGGCCAGGGACACCTCACACTAGAGCAGGTTGCTCACAGCCACATCCAGCCTGGCTGCAAAAACCTCCAGGCATGAGGCTTCCGCCACCTCCCTGGGCAACCTGTGCCAGTGTCTCACCACCCTCATGGGGAAGAACTTCTTCCTAATATCCAATCTGAATCTACCCATTTCTACTTTTGTTCCATTCCCCCTAGTCCTATCACTACCTGACACCCTAAAAAGTCCCTCTCCAGCTTTCTTGTAGGCCCCCTTCAGATACTGGAAGGCTGCAATAAGGTCTCCTTGGAGCCTTCTCTTCTCCAGACTGAAGAGCCCCAACTCCCTCAGTGTGTCCTCACAGGAGATCTGCTCCAGCCCTCTGATCATCCTCGTGGCCCTTCTAAGATGGACATCCATCTGTTTCCTTGTTGATTTACTCTGAATACATTTAGTGAAAATATTAGCACACAAAACATTTCACTGAGGCATTCACTCCTGATTTCCGTTTAGTTTTGGAGTTAAAATAAGGCTCTTTGAGATTCTGAAAATTCCCCTGAAAACACTAAAGAGTGTGTTAGGACTAAAAAAGATAGCACTGGAAATCAAAACAGATGTTCTTGCAGGACTGCAAAGCCAGCCTTGTAGATTTAAATGATCCAGCTAAGTTGCAAGCTGAAACTTTTCAAGATTTGCCAGCAAAATTTAGCAATAAAAATCTGGTTAATATTAAAAGCAGAGATGCTTTTTCAATGTAATCCTAAATGGATTTGTTGCATCTCATTTTCTTAAGCAGCTTCAGTGAAGAAGTGGAATGAGAAAAGAAAAGGTAGCATGCTTTTATTGCCTTCATTGAAAATTAGATGTGGGGGAAAAAAAATAACCCCAAACCTGTAGGTTTAAACCAAGTCCTCAAATGCTATATTAATAATCAATTGTAATTAGAAATAAGAGTATGGACTATGGTGAATCTAAACAAGAATATAGGCACAAGCCCTATGAGGAGAGGCTGAGGGAGCTGGGGTTGCTTTAGCCTGGAGAAGAAGAGGCTCAGGGGAGACCTTATTGCTGTCTACAACTACCTGAAGGGAGGTTGTAGCCACGTGGGGGTTGGTCTCTTCTCCCAGGCAACCAGCACCAGAACAAGAGGACACAGTCTCAGGCTGTGCCAGGGGAGGTTTAGGCTGGATGTTAGGAAGAAGTTCTATACAGAGAGAGTGATTGCCCATTGGAATGGGCTGCCCGGGGAGGTGGTGGAGTCACCTTCATTGGAAGTGTTTAGGAAGAGACTTGCTGGGGTGCTTGGTGCCATGGTTTAGGTGTTTAGGTGGGTTGGATTGGTTGATGGGTTGGATGCGATGATCTTGAAGGTCTCTTTCAACCTGGTCTATTTCTATTCTAGTCTAGTCTAGTCTAGTCTAGTCTATTCTAGTCAAGTCTAGTCTATTTACAAGCTAGCAGAGGATGTAGGAAATCTTTTAAACTGAAGAATTAATTTAATTAGTCTCTGACTGTGAAAACTCTTAGCATGCAGGCTGAGCCTTTTAATGGAGGGGATGTAAGCAACTGCATGCTGCTTCCTGTGAAGTTTGAGGGTGAGTCACCATCACTGGAGGTGTTTAGGAAAAGACTGAATGGGGTGCTTGGTACCATGGTTTAGTTGATTAGATAGTGTTGGATGATAGGTTGGACACAATGATCTCAAAGTTCTCTTCCAATTTGGTCTATTCTATTCTATTCTATTCTATTCTATTCTATTCTATTCTATTCTATTCTAATATAATATAAACTGGCTTAAACCAATTCTTTTCTTTTTTTTAATTCAGACCCATCTGCTTGTCAAAGCTGAAACAAAGGTCTCAAATTTACTTTTAAGCACGAGTCCAGCTGTGAATTAGGAGTTTCACAGGCAGGAGTTACAGGCATTATCACATAACAGTCTATGCAAAACAGAAACCTCACTTTGCTTTTAGTCTATGGAATATATATACTTAGTAGCTTATCCTTAAAAAAAAAGTTCAACTCAATCAAGAAAATGGTTAATTCTTCACTGATCTGTTCTAGTATTCTCAGCTGCACAAAGCAAGAAGTAGAGAATAAAGGAGAGGCACCTTTATTTTATGATACAATAATATTAAGCTAGATTATTGGCCAAAGCAATTTTTATCTCAGTGCAAGATTCTGAGAGGAAAAAATATCACAGCAACAATGCTATTGGTACATTGATAAATGGCATGCCTACTTTGCTGGGATCACTGCCAAGGGACAGATCCAGTTTCATGCAAGGTTTCAGTACCCTTTAGCAGTACCAGCAGATAAAGTGGCAAGCAGTTTATTTTGTGGTGTTTGCAGATTTCTCCATATGTGGAACGGTAGGATAAATGTCCTTTAGTCCTGCTATTATTGATCACTCTGGCATTAGCCTTACCAAGTCAAAGTCATCTTAATATAGATTTTATGCATGTTGCAATTGATTTTAAAATTCTGAGTGTTTACCTGGCTGCTCTTTAAAATCATTTAAAATATAATCTCGATACACTGGAAATCAATATATAATAAGGAAGATGTTTTTTGAACAGGGATAAGTGCATTTCAAATCTATCTCTATCAATGCAAAGACAACCCTACACACTTCCACTGCTAATACAACACATTTACCCCAGGATAACAACAACTCACAGACACAGCAGTGTTTTATCTGAGCTTTTATCCCACTACAGCCCTGAACCCAAGACCACATTCAAAAACTGGCCAGCATCAATAACACCCAGGAAATTCTAAAGAAAGTTGTTCTCTCCTTAGGTATTTTTACATTTAGGAAGATTATTGATCCAGATCCTCTCTAATCTATACCACTTCCCATCTGGAACAGCTTAGAGAAAGAAGAATGCATATTTAAGACCAGTTGTCTTTATAAGAAATTTATGCTGTTAGTAGAAAAAAAGGGAGAGACCCAATTCACAGTCAAAGTCTCTTTAACACTGCCTTTTTGTGGGAAATTATATAAATAATAAATAAAAACCCCCTAATTCATCAGAATCTGAGGAACCAAATTCTGCTTTCATTGTGAGGTCTTTTGCTGCTTGTTATTATCACTTAATTTATCTACCCTTTCTTTGGTCTTTTGTTTCCTTTGGCCATTTAATAAACCGTCCTTTACAGAACAAATGGATCTCCCCACTTCCCCTCCCAGGTGAATACTGCAACCACTAGGCTGTAAAACGTCTCTCTCAAACTACTCTGCGCACAGGAGTGCTGATTTAATAGGCAGCAAGAAAAGCAACTCCAGTTCAGCCAGCCCCTCAGCAGACATCATTGTAGAAGATACTGATTTGAAGCCTTTCAGGTAGCTGCAGCTGGCTCAGACTTCTCAGTTGAATTTTGCCTTCTGAACGCTAGCATGGGAGCTCTTGCCATGAGTAAGGAAAGTGCAGGCACAAGGAGCGGCAGAGTGCTGAGGAGCTGCAGGGAGCTCACAGCTCCTCTCCTGTCTGCACTGATGAGAAACACAGCAGCACTGGCTGGGCACAGATCTCCTCCAGAAACAGTGTCTGCCCCACATGTTCATACCTGTCCTGCAGTAATAGCGACAGCAGCCAGCCTAGGTACAGTCAGGCTGCCCTAGATAACTACATGCATCAACCAGCACCAGAACAAGAGGACACAGTCTCAAGCTGCACCAGGGGAAGTTTAGGCTCTAGGTGAGGAGAAAGTTCTTCACCAAGAGAGTCATTTGTCATTGGAATGTGCTGCCCAGGGAGGTGGTGGAGTCACCATCCCTGGAGGTGTTCAAGAGGGGATTGGACGTGGCACTTGGTGCCGTGGTCTAGTCACGAGGTGTTGGGTGACAGGTTGGACTTGATGATCTTTGAGGTCTCTTCCAACCTTGGTGATACTGTGATACTCTGATGCTTTGACCCTTTCTAGACATTGCCCTGTCAGCCACAAAGACCTTTCAACCCGACCTGAAAATGTAAGCATGCTCAGAATTTGCTCTAACTGTCCTTCTCCAGCCAGATTTCTAGTGAAGTTATTAGCCACCCCTGTGTTTTCAGAAAAATCCCATCCCAGCAGTCACTCTCCAGTACTGTCTCCAAACACTTCCTGGACTCAGATTTTTTAAAGGATTTAGATTTTGCTGGAAACATCTACTTCCTTGCTTCCAGATGGTCTAAGCTGCTCTGATTGATCAAGTCTGAGACAATCTTGGACATGTAAAGGAAGTCAAGATGCCTAAGAGCCAACATGCAGCAGGTAAACCGCAGTTCACGATCTCAGGTTTGAATCCACAGACTTAAATTCATTCTAAGTCTGTCTTTAGAAGCGCAAAGCCGTTCATGTATGGACAGCACAAAGTTTTATGTGAACCACATCACTTGCAATGTTAGCATTGAACAGCAGATCAATAGGTATTTGCATGTACAGGTCTAATATGCACACTTCATACAGCAGGACCAGCAGGTCACAAGATGCTCACACAATGATGCATAGTCCTGTGTAAGCTTTCCCTCATAATTCTTCCTGACCACACAGCCTGCCCACCAAACATGCTTGCGCAATGAAATATGGCTTAGGTTAAGATAATGGTGAAATGGAGGGCCAGCAATCAGAACCATATAACCTCCACAAACATAGTATCACAGAATCACAGAACATTAGGGGTTAGAAGGGGCCTTGAAAGATCACCTAGTCCAATGCCCCTGCCAGGGCAGGGTGATCTAGAGTAAGTCACACAGGAACATGTCCAGGCAGGTTTATGAATGTCTCCAGAGGAGACACCACAACCCCTCTGGGCAGCCTGTTCAGTGTTTTGTCACCCTCACAGTGAAAGTTTTTCCTTATGTTCTCATGGAACCTCCTGTGCTCCAGCTTGCACCCATTGCCCCTTGTCCTATCACTGGACATCACCAAGCAGAGCCTAGCTCCATCCTCCTGACACTTGCCCTTTACATATTTGGAAACATGAACGAGGTCACCTCTCAGTCTCTTCCTTTCTGAGCTGAAGAGACCCAGCTCCCTCAGTCTCTCAGTGTAAGGCAGATGTTCCACTCCCTTAATCATTTTTGTGGCTCTGTGCTGGACTCTTTCAAGCAGTTCCCTGAGGTCCTTCTTGAACTGAGGGGCCCAGAACTGGACACAGTATTCCAGATGGGGCCTCACTAGGGCAGAGTAGATGGGAGGAGAACCTCTCTCAACCCACTAACCACACCCCTTCTAATACACTCCAGGATACCATTTGCCTTCTTGGCCACACACTTCAGGTGAATAGTGTAGTGTGAAACCTATTAAAAACTCAATCTTGCTCTTGCATGCTCCCTATTTACATAAGGCTGACGCTCTGCAAAACTACTTCCAAAAGTCACGTTTTGAGAACAGGCTAATACCTTTTGTACATAGAATCATAGAATTGTTAGGGTTGGAAGGGACCTCAAGGGTCATCTAGTTCCAACCCTCATTTTTTTATCATTAAAAAATGATATTTTTATTATTATTATTTTTTAACTCAGATTCAGACCAATGCTTGCCCCACCAAATACTGCCATTTTCCATCAAAGTAACAGGATGCTCCTATATGCATTAATATTCATTCATTAATACTTTACAGCATAAATAACAGCACAACAAGAGGTATAGTGAACGGTGGTGTTGTAGTGCCAACTTCCACTGAAGTCATAGCAAAGTAACTGTGACATAGAATCAGGGAATTGTTAGGGTTGGAAGGGACCTCAAGGATCACCTAGGTCCAAACCCCCTGCCAAGGCCAGGGACACCTCACACTAGAGCAGGTTGCTCACAGCCACATCCAGCCTGGCTGCCAAAACCTCCAGGCATGAGGCTTCCACCACCTCCCTGGGCAACCTGTTCCAGTGTCTCACTACCCTCATGGGGAAGAACTTCTTCCTAATATCCAATCTGAATCTACCCATTTCTAGTTTTGTTCCTTTCCCCCTAGTCCTATCACTACCTGACACCCTAAAAAGTCCCTCCCCAGCTTTCTTGTAGGCCCTCTTCAGATACTGGAAGGCCACAATTAGGTCTCCTCGGAGCCTTCTCTTCTCCAGACTGAACAGCCTCAACTCCCTCAGACTGTCCTCATAGGAGAGCTGTTCCAGCCCTCTGATCATCCTCATGTCCCTACATAGTATTGTACCCAAAAGACTGCATAACATCCTACAATGAAAAACAGAGGAATTCCAAGACTTCTAAACAAGCTATAACTGAAGTTTAATTGATGCTCAGCTTTCCTTCAGCAGGAGTCAGTGGCTTGCTATTTTGGCACAGTTTTCTGTTACAATAATAGACTTAAAAAGGGTACAAAGATACAAAGCTAATAGTTAATTATTCAAACTGCTGTGTATTTTGTTCCATCTGGTGCATTGAATCAGAACCATAGAAATGCTTCAGACCTATTAAGATCTAGAATATAAAATAGCCTTCTTGGGTAAAACTAAGGCTTATTGTGTTTATTCTTTTAAAGTTATATGAACTACTTCAAGTGTTTTCAAGACCTATTGATAACAAAGGCACAGAAAAGTAATGCCTATTAAACACATGCTGTCATTTCTAGCTACACTTTGAATCAGTCTCTAGATAGAACAGGATTCTGAAACCTTCAGATATCAGAAGAGAATGTCCCTCTAACTCAAATGGAACAGCCTGGACAGTCAAGACATTACAGGACAGCAAAACCATTAGGCTAAAATCAGTAAATCAGGGGCTGACCCCTGGGAGGAAAGGTAAAGCATGTGAGATTGGAACATGGGGCTAAAATTTTGTTAGAGCTGGGCAGAGATGTGAGCAGTGGAAAGCTCAGAAGCACAGCAGGAGAAGAGAGAGGACAATCAGGAGAGAAGTTGGTATGTGTATTCTTTGGTTCTAGTATCCTGCCCAGAGAATCTGGACCAAGAAGTACTGCTTCATTTTGTGCTTTTAAACTAATGTGCCCAATGTATTAGGGATTTGGAAATGTTAAGAAAACATTTTTTCCTATATAAACCAAACATTCATGGATTCCCACTAAAGATGTGTTTTCAAAAAGGCTACATTGCTCAGCAATGGTATATGACCAATCCTACTTCCATCCAGAGGGGGATGCTGGAAGGGTAAAAATCTTTTCCACAGGAAGAGAAGACATAAAGCCATGTGGTGGGTTGACCCTGGCTGGATGGCAGTGTCCATCAAAGATGCTCTATCACTCCACCTCCTCAGGTGGACAGGGGAGAAAAAAAATATAACAAAAGGTTCATGGGTCAAGATAAAGACAGGGAGAAATTACACATCAATTACTGTCACAGAGAAAACAGACTGCACTCAGGGAAATTAACTTTATTTATTGCCAATCAGCTCAGAGTAGGGTAACAAAACACCAAATCTGAAAACACCTTTCCCCCATTCCTCTCTTCTTAAACATGTTATCACAGAAGCACTACCACTCTTAAACCACTACCACTCAGACTTGACCAGCAGCAAGTCTGTCCTGAAGCCAGCTGGCACTGACTCCATTGGACATAAGGAAGGCTTATAAGCAGCTTCTCATAGAAGCCACCCTTTTATGTGCTCTCTACCACCACTTCGTTGTTAAAATACAATAGAGTCAACAGGTCTTGAGACTGTCAAGGCCCTCAGACCTCTTCAGGTCTATTTTCTACTGGTAAATGTTAAAGAAGAACAAATCATTACATTAGTAAAGAAAATGTTGATAAAATTATTTTAAGGAGTTGTGTCTCTTTAGAGAATATCTGCAGTTAGCCATTTGACTCAGTTTGCTTCACAGAAGAGAATCATAGAATCGACCAAGTTGGAAGAGACCATCAAAACCAACCTATTACCTAATACCTAACACCTCATGACAATGTCCTATCCTTTTTTGAACTCTTCCAGGGACGGTGACTCCACCACCTCCCTGGGCAGCACATTCCCATTACTCTTTCTGTGAAGAACTTTCTCCTCACCTTGAGCTTAAACTTCCCCTGGCACAGCTTGAGACTGTGTCTTCTTATTCTGCCACTGGTTGGCTGGGAGAAGATACCAGCCCCCACCTGGCTACAACATCCTTTCAGGAAGCTGTGGAGGGCAATGAGGTCTCCCCTGAGCCTCCTCTTCTCCAGGCTAAACAATGCCAGATCCCTCAGCCTCTCCTCATAAGGGCTTGTGCTCAAGGCCTCTCCCCAGCCTCGTTGCCCTTCTCTGGATACATTCAAGAGTCTCAGTGTCCTTCTTACATTGAGTGGCCCAGAACTGGAGACAGGGCTCAAGGTGTGGCCTAACCAGTGCTGAGTACAGGGGCACAATGACTTCCCTGCTCCTGCTGGCCACACTATTCCTGATCCAGGCCAGGATGCCATTGGCCTTCTTGACCACCTTCATCATAATGTGCCCTAAAATGGAAAGCATGGTGGGAAGAGTGCCTCAGTGATTGTTGTAGTAGTCATTGCTTGCCTTCAGCAAGATCCTGTTCAGTACCTAATATCACAATTTAGCCATAGAAATCATTATTAAGTAACATCACCTAAAGGTCATATGACCTTTATGAACCTAATGGCAGTGAACCTGAATTATATATGTAATCAATCATTAAAATCAATTAAATGTATTATCTCCAAAGGTATATTAGTGCTCATATATGTGTGTAACTCACTGAAATTACACCCCAGTGGAATCTGATTTACTAGTTTTACCTCTGATAAAATTTAAGAGACTTCTGTAGGATGGCCAGACTGATGGTATGCACACACTCCTGTCCTGTGCTGTCACAGGCAATCTTATAGGGTCAAGAATATGGCCTGGAGGAAGAATATGTTTCTTTGCACCACATAGTTATCCAATCAATATGTAACAATTTATCTTTTTTCCCCTATCATAATAAACTAAGTAACAAAAACTAATTTTTGGTGGCAAGTGAAATGGTCTGAAGATTGGCACTAGACTACCCATGGTACAATCTGACTCTCCCTCACATCTCAAATGTGAAACTTTCTTTTAAGAAACGTTCTGTGACTATGGAACTGTATCTGCATTCTACCCTCTCCTAGCCCATTAAGGTGACTGATAGACTTTAGATTACAGTGACTTGGAAAAAAATTACTTTTTTAGTATAAAAAAAAGGGGGGGGGAAGGAAAAAGACATTCAGGATAAAGAAAAGAAGAAAAGGGGGAAAAGCACCTTTTCAGTAAAAACAGAAGGGAACAGAGGCTTTGGAACAAGTGCTTGCCAATAGAAGGATTTCATGCTTTGGTTAATTAAAGGAACAAAGAAAAAACAGTGCAGTAGGCTGTATCCTACATAACAGCTTCTACTAATAAAAAGTAATAGACAATTTCCTGCATTCGATTCTTTTGAATACTATTATACAAGGTAATAGAGTTTTGGAAATGGAAGTCCTAGCAGCCTGTCACAAAGAGCTTTCTTCCACTTTTTTTTATTAAATGACTAAGTGCAGCAGTCTGTGTCCTATCTCTCCTTCTTGCATCTATTGGATTGTATTATTTTACATTTTGATTGAAATGATGTCACCAGCAGATAAAAGCCTGGCCCAGGCATTGTAATTGAATCAGCCCGAGTTGTTTATTCTAGTGATCTACAGCGATGCTTCCCTTGTCCTAACACCGAATACATAAAAGATCCTTTCTTGTTAAACATGCTACTGATTAGATCTATATTTTTTGAAGAAGAAGGAATCAAACTGGGGGTCGAGAGAGTAAGAGCTGAAGTTTGGGGAGGAATTGGAGGGGGGCAGGGCGTGGAAAAAAACAGAGGAGAAAAGACACCATCTGCAAAACTCTCCATGTGTGACTGAAACTTTAAATAAATAAATTGCACATGGCATCAGTATCAGATGCAAACATATTTGATTGGCAACATTTAAATGACAGTTAATGGGAACTTGTACCTTTTTTTTTTGGGGGGGGGGGGTTCATGAGCGTTCCCTGAATCGAGTCTCCTAATTCAGGTTTCAACGTAAAAACAACGCCTGCCTTGAAAGAAGAAATATTTCAAGCTGCTATTTACTGCTATTAAAAATACAATGTGTTGGATAATTAAATTGTTGTTATTGGCATGTTCCATTTTCAGTTAACACATTTTACATTTAATAGACTAAAACAGCATTTGAATTGAATGTACTAAGCATATCCTGTGTAATTGGTGTTACTGAGAATTACCTTTACAGCAGATAAAGGCAAAAAAAACCCCCAAGAAGCTATCAGAACCTTTCACTTGGCAAGTTCTGAAAAAAAATGTACTTTTTTGGGGGGACTTCAGTCTGTATTTTATGCTAAGTGTTGTTTCTTTTTGGGGGGTTTGGTTTTGGTTTGGGTCGGGTGTTTTTGTGTCATTGTGTCGTTCACCCCCCTCCTCCCCACAACCGGAGGAAGCCTCAGGGAAATAAAGGGAAGAAATTGCTCTAGTTTATGTGATGTGCACATCTTAATGCAAAACTTCTTCAAAGGCATTTTTGGTGGTGGTGGTGGTAGCATTTTGTTTGTTGGGATGGGGTTTTTTTTATTATTTCTGGGTCTGTCCTCAAAAATAAAGAACAACCATATGAGGTTTTTGCAGTAGTGCCAAGATGAAAATAAGCTGAAAGGTTTTTCACGTGAAACCTGTACTTAGAATTGCTTGCCTCAAATCTGCAGCTATGAGCTTATTTAGTCTGCTATCTAGAACTTCTGTATGAGGAGGAAATAAAGGTATCCTTTGAGAAAGTGGTTTTTTCATGCATAAATCATTTTTTTGAGCACAAATGAAAAACAAAAAACCTTTACAAACAACTACAATTAATAAAATATTATCATGGCTATTAAATAAAATACTAAAAGCTTAATTCAGGGAAATGCTTTTAACCTGATTTGTTTGGGTTTTTTTTAGTGTGTGCAAAAACTGCAACAAGATGTTTTCCACAAGTGAAAAATTAAAGGCAGAAAAAAAAAAAGGTTTTTCTCAAGTAGAACAGAAATATCTCCACCATTCCATATATGCACCTTAAGTTTATTGTTAATTCCTGAATATTGACTACAATGCATAAATAAAAGTAGTTTTTCCCATACTATTTACAGTCTATTTAGCACTCCTAATATGTGCATTACAAAATTCACTCCTGCTAATTGCAGATACCTAACAAACAGACCTCTGAGACCTTCAGATTTCTGTAATTCACTTATTGTCCTGAAGGTATCATTATTTGAAAGCATTTGTAAAATGCAGTTTTTACTGTTTCCAGTCAGTGATTAACTCAGAGCTGGGAAGCTACAAGGTGTGCTATCTACATATATAATGTGTTTGTTTGGAGTGTATTTTAATGAATGTACTTTGACTACAGTTAACCCTTCACACGTCTCTGATAGAGTTTTTCAGTTATCTTGGTTTTCAGCACTGCTGCTCACTTTGCAAGTGGCCATTTCATTAAAACTAAACTGAAATGAATAAATTAATTCAGATCTGTCCTTAAGAACTACAAACCAGACCCTTTGCCTTTTTTTTAATATAGAAATAAATTCACAATTGGCCTTGTACCATAGAGACAAACTGTTCTCTGGCCGCATAGACCGATCCAGGCTCACCAAAACACCAATCCATACTGAGTCCTCAGAGCTGCTTAAATGTAATTTGCATTACAGAGGTTGCACATTTGGTCTCTGGGAAAAAAAAGGCTTGGGGGGGGGGGGGGAAGTAAGCAATGTTGATTTAGCCTCCCTTCAATACTCTCCAGCAGCTGCCTCAGGGAATAGCACTCAGAGGAACATCCCAATATGCCATGGTTTTTCTCACCATCGCATTACTTTCTTGTTAAAGCATAAGTGGTTGGTACAGGCAAATTGATTTCAACATAGGAAAATCATTGTGAACATGAACTCCAGTATCCACTTCCCCTAAACGTGAACAGAGGCTTATTTATAATCCAAAGATACAGAATTAACTTTTTAATAGTGATTTTCATTATTTCACTCTTTTAATTAATTAATTTAATTTAATTAATTAATTCATCATATCCTTGCCATGGCAGGGGGGTTGTAACTGGATGATCCTTGTGGTCCCTTCCAACCCTGACTGATACTATGATACTATGATACTATTGTGAATTCATTTGATGATTGGATGACTGGTGTACATTCTAACACCACCAACGGTGTTCCTATTTTAATGGGAGTTAATGCCAGCAGAAATGTGTATTTCCATTTATTATTTGTATTCAGTAAAGTCTTATCCTATGAGATTTACAGCCGCCAGCCTATTTGATAGACCAGTTTTAGACATTTGCAAGCTGATAAAAAAAAACCTAAATAAACTTTCAAACCTGCTAAAGCTTGTCAAAAGAAATGTAAACTGGCAAAACTTAATGCCAACAAGTGAAAATACTACCACAACAAAGGCAGATGGAAGTGGGTAACAGCACTCAAACAGTAGTGTGTGTGTCAAAAAGGAAGGAAAATCAAGTCTTTAAATATGAGATGGATGATGCATGTGTGTTTGCTTGATATAAGTAATGACATTTTAGAATATACTCAGATGCCAGTACTAATGATGTTTAAGATGGAAAAAGCACAACAGACCCTCCATCTTGCCTTCCTTCAGTGCTCCAAGCATGTGAGTCGTCTGTATAATCCACAGGATTACAGAAGAGAGAGAGTAATCAGTTGGGTTTTTCTGGGTTGGAGTGCTGAAACTGAGGTTCAGAACAGCAAGGGTTTCAGATTCAGTAGTGTGCATTTAAACCCTGGGAAAAAAAAATGAAGTTTTAATTTCTCTCCTAAACCAACTCACTCAGTAACCTGAATTGAGTGTGCTGCTTGTGCTGGTAGATACAATACTGGCATTTCAGGTCTTTAATCAGAGAACCAGGCTGGAATACAAAAATTAAAAGAACATTAAGATGCTGAAATTTCAATTATAATCCTGTCTCCAGCCAAAGTGTAGAATACAGAAGGGAACCGGGATTGATGATAAGAAATGGCAATTTCCTTGATCAATTTTCTTGTTTTGGATAGAAAGAATATCGCACAACCTAAATTCAACTCTTTCTAAAACAATTTGAATAAGAGACCGGATTTTCAAACGTGCTGTGCCCCAGCAGACTCTTGTGAATTCAGTTATTTAGAAAGCTAATAGGCAGATCCAAAATTCTACCCTCCTCCTAAAAATTCTGATCCAGACAACTCATAACTGCCATGCACGTACGGGTCCTCTTGCTTTTTCTCAGAACTGATACTTCAGCTGTGTTTTAGCTTTTCTTCTCAAAATAATTAGTCCTGCTAGCTATGCAGCTCCTTCATAACAACCCAACAAACCCAAATAGTTCTGCTACCTTCTTACCATTAAGGAGTGATTAAAAAAAAAACCCAAAGTCATCAAAATTATAGACATCAGTGTCAGTGTTTAAGGAGTTATTTTACACTAAAACACATGTGGAGATCTGAATAGTTCTTTAGCTGCATTTATATGCATATACATATGCATATAAATACATATGCATATACATACACATGAATGCACATATAGAGCAGGGCAGTGTAGGGTGCACTGTCCCATTTTATTTCTGAAATAAGCTCAAGATCAATTAACTGCACTGTCCACAATATGATTGCCTAATAAAAATACAGCGCAGCTGAAAGAAAAGCTTTGTGTTTGTGTAGCATCTATTTTTCACCCAGAGAAGTGTGAATATATATATAAAAAATTAAAAATTAAAGAAAAAAAGGGGAAAAAAAGTTTACATGTCATCCTGCTCCATCTTTGCATGTACTTGCTCTTTATCTCTAAAGAAGCATACATTCCATATGAGAGAGGGGGTTGCCATGGTATCTGCACTTAAAAAAAGCCCAACCCTGAATAGCAGATCTAAAAGAAGCATAAAATCGATTTAACAAGTTGTCATGTAAGTTACCCTGGCCCATAAGGATGCAGTCTTTGCACCTTTTTCTACCTTTTTGGGGTTTTTTTAATGTTAGAGGTGGTAATTTTTTTAGTCACAGAACTAAATATCCTATTGCTATTGCTAAAGTTGTCTCATCAACTTACGAATCGTTTGGGTGTGCGTGTGGAAAATATACATCTTTTCAAATGTCTTTTTTTTGCCTTTCCTCTTAAAAGAAAAAGGCAACAAAACACAGAGGCAGTAAAGAAATAACTCTTAGAAATGATCTTGCTGAGAACAAGCAATAAAATCAAACTTAGAAAGAGAGGCTTGACGAGATGATCCTTGAGGTCCCTTCCAACCTGCTATTGTATGATTCTATGACCTGTCTCAGTCTAGAGAGGGAAAGAGACTCAGTTCTTTTGAATATTCCCGTGTTGTGAAATGAGAGGCACAAACAAGGCCAAAAATAACAACAGCTAGGCTATTTATTACATAAATAAAGTGGAGGGATCAGAAGGGGAGAGAGAATAGAAAGAGAAAGAGAGAAGAGGAAAGGAATTATATTACCACACCCCTCACCCCACCAAGACAGTTTGAGTCTGTGGAGGAAAGGTGCTGCAGGAGATGTTGGATCTGTAGAGAAAGGGTGCCAAGGCTTTGGCTGTAGAAGAGATCTGGTCCTCTGGGCAGACCTCTTCAGCTCCATGAGTTGCAGCAGGTGGAACTTAGGACATGGAGAGAGGGTTCAGTCTGCTTCTTCCAGGCTCCATGGCCTCTTTTCTTCAAAGTAACATTGTCCCAGGCTTTTCCTTCTCTTGTGCTTTCCTTCTCAGCGGCATTGTCCTTCTATGTTTTCCTTCATCTGTGTTTTTGGCTCTCCATTTTTCTTCTGCTAAGCCAATAGTTGCTCAAGTCTTTTATAGAGTTTTTTAGTCCTTAGCTATGTGTCCAAGTATTGTCCCTCAGGAAATCAGGGGCCAGGAAATCATCCTTAGGTAACTATCCAGGTATCGTTCCCCAGGAAATCTTTCTGTATATTCATGTGAGTTTGGGCAGCGGTCTGGTTGGGGGGTGGGGGGCTCCCCTTCCTCCTTCTCCATCTACCTACCCACACACTCATTACACATCAGGAAACAAGTGGTGAATCCATCATCTCATCATCCTCCCTTCCTGGGGTATCTGATGGCTGGAAATGATCTTGTCCTGAAGGCGTGATGGCTGGGCCCTTGGGCTACTGTTGTAGGCCAGCTGCAGTCCAGTGAGCAATGTTATCTTTGCACCTTCCAAGAGTCCTTCCAGTGGCTCTGCCCAACACACATCAGCTATTGTCTGGGCAAGCAGCAAGTGATTTTATCTTTGTTGAGTCACACCAGAAGAGACAAGATTTTAGCCTATCACAGACCCTAATACAGAAGATAAAATGCTGACATATAATCAGAGACAAAAATAAACCTTACTTAGAAATTACTTGCTTTATGAAGTTCTGACTCATTCTAAAGAACCCAGCTTTCAATAACCACCCTGTCACCTTGGAAACGGACATATTCCTTCCTTTTTTGTATTATTTCTTTTAATTTATTACTCTGAGGAGAAGGTTTCACAACCATACTTTGTCACAGGCAGAAAACAGTCGTTCACATTTTAAGTGCCCAGTCTGCAGAGGACAGGTAGTTCTCACAACTATAGTGACAAGGTTTCACAGGCAAATTAGAGGAGTTTTGTTCCTCCATTTTTTCACTTTTTAAAGAAAAGAGAGAAATATGAATGGAAGAGTAGGATGGGTGGAAGATGACTATTGGGTCCCAAACGGCATCCTCTCAAATTCTCTGCAGAATAAGTTACTACCAACGTGTTGACTAAACCCCAGACAGAATCATTACCTCTGCTGAAACACCTGCCTTGGCAGAGCATAGCCTTTGGGAAAAGGTCAAGGTTACCTAGCAACTACTAAGAGCTAGTGCCTTTTTATAAATTAAACCCTTCATATGAGGCACTGGTATCATCTCACATCACAAAAGGATTGCCTATTTTCTGCACAAAAATACACTAGGAATTTTATATTCAGTTTCAGTGGGTTCAGCTGTCAAAAGATGCCCAACGAAATCATGGCTGAACCTGGAAATTCTTTTAAGGATTGGATCTGTTCAGTGGAATATATAATCCTGCTCAATGAACCATCCATCTACAACAAGGTAACCTGCTTAGTGGATGAAGGAAAGGCTATGGATGTTGTCTACCTGGACTTCAGTAAAGCATTTGATGCTGTCTTCCTCAGCATCTTCCTGGAGAAAGTGGCTGCTCATGGCTTGGACATGGGCACAACTCACTGGGCAAAAAAAAGCTGTCTGGATTTCCTGGTGAACAGAATTAAATGCAGTCACTAGTTGTGTTCCCCAGGACTCACAGAATGGTTGGGGTTGGAAAGGACCTCTGAAGATCATTCACTTCAAGCCCCCTGCTAGATCAGGATCACCTAGAATAAATCACACAGGAACAGATCTTGGAGCATTTTGAATGCCTTCAGAGACTCCACAGTCTCTGGGCCGTCTGTTCCAGTGCTCTGCCACTCAAAGTGAAGAATTTTCCCCTCTATGTTTACACGGAACATGCTGTGTTCCAGTTTGTGTGCACTGCCCCTCATCTTGTCACTGGACACCACTGAGAAGAGTCTGGCTCCATCCTCCTGACTCTCTCCCTTTAGATGTTTACAAAAATTAGTAAGATCCCACACTCAGTCTCCTCCAGGCTAAACAGACTCAATTCTATCAGCTTCCTCTCCTAAGGCAGATGTTCCAGTCCCCTGATCATCTTAGTAGCTCTCTGATGGATTCTCTCCAGTAGTTCCTTCTTCAACTGGGGAGCCCAGAATTTGATGCAGTATTCTAGATGAGGCCTCACCAGGGCAGAATAGAGTGGGAGGAGAGCCTCCCGCTACCTGCAGACCACTCTCTTCTTCATACATCCCAGGATGCCATTTGCCTTCTTGGCTGCAAGGGCACATCATAGGCTCATGGTCCCAGATTCTTCTCCCATACCTGCTCTCCAGCAGGTCAGCCCTCAACCTGTACTAATACATGGGATCATTCTGTTCCAGATTCAGGCCTCTACATTTGCCCTCATTGAATTAAATTAGATTTCTTCCACCCTACACTTCAGTCTAGGTCATGCTGAATTGCAACACAGCTTCTTGGTGTGTCAGCCATTCCTCCCAGATCTGAGGGTGTTGATCTACAGCCAGCTGAATATGAGCCAGTTGTGTACTCAGGTGACCAAGAGGGCCAACAGCATCCTGACCTATATCAGGAATAACATGACAAGCAGGACCAGGGAAGTCATTGCCCTCATGTACTCAGTGCTGGTAAGGCCACACCTTGAGTACCGTGTTCAGTTTTGAGCCCCTCACTACAAGAAGGATGTTGAGGTGCTGGAGTGGGTGCAGAGAAGGGCAACAAAGCTGGTGAAGGGTCTAGAGCACAAGTCTTATGAGTAGCAGCTGAGGGAACTGGGATTGTTTAGCCTGAAGAAGAGGAGGCTGGAGAAGACCTCATTTCCCTCTACAACTACCAGAAAGGAAGTTGTAGAGAAAGGCACATTGATCTCCTCTCCCTGGTAACAGGTGATAGAACAAGAGGACATGGCCTCAAGCTGTGCCAGGTGAGGTTTAGATCAGCTATTAGAAGAAAATTCTTCACTGAAAGGTTATCAAACTCTGGAATAAGCTCCCCAAGGGGAAGCTTGGAGGTGTTTAAAGATGCAAAGATGTGATGTTAAGGGATATAGTTTACCACCAGACTTGGTAGAGTTAGATAACGTTTGGACCTGATGATCTTGGAAGTCTTTTCCAACCAAAATAATTCTGATTTTATGCTCAAACAGAATTATGTAAACCCATACAAAAATCAAAGGCTGCCTCACAGACAGTCTCCAGAATTTTGAATGCCAACTTTCCACCTCTGTGGCTTGGCTGCAGTTAGGTCTCAGACAGAGAGAACTGTAACACAAAGACAAAGTGGACGTGCAAGGCAAAGTCCAGACACCACTCCATCTGCAAAGTGGATGAGCAGGGACTTCCTCTACACTGTTTTAAAGGTGAAGCCCATATTGAAGAGGAGGTGAACATGGCTAGATGTGACTAAGGGAAGATCATTGCCTGACACTTGGGAGATTTGTGGCACTCAAGGAAAATGCCAGAGCTGTCAAGTTGGGGAAGGGTGAGTCAGCACTAGGGAATGCAGGCAGAGACTGCGCTAAGACAACTAAGAACAGGACAACCTCTCTAGCTGCTATTTTCTCACACCCTAGGACTCAGTCATGGGCTTTTGTTTGTGTAGGTTTGCTCTCTCAATGAATCACCTCCAGATTAACAAACTAGGCCCCAAATTTATACACAGTTCACCTACCAAGTAGTGTGTATAACCTCAGGAGCTGTGAGTCTTCCAGACATGTCATGAGAATCATCAGAAAGCTCTAAGAGATCCAAAGGCTAGACCACACAACAATCATTGCTGCAGGCTCTATGAAAATGCAGAGATATACTGGATTTTAGATACAACCACTGTCTGCATAATTTCTGTGTTATTTTCAGAGATTAAGATGAGATAGAAACATTTTGCTGAATTTAGGTGAGAAGCTGAGTTACTAGTTCTGCTTCTTATAACTTGCTGAGTAGCAAAGACTGGCTTACAGCCCTGCAAGACAAGTTCACCTCTTCAACACTGCATGTGGAAAATGAAAACAGTAGAACCAACATCCACCCTCTAGAACATCACCATACCTATGCAATACTTAAATTATTCTACTGGATTTAAATTCAATTTCATAGTATCATAGTATCAGTCAGGGTTGGAAGGGACCACAAGGATCATCTAGTTCCAACCCCACTGCCATGGCCAGGGACACCCTGCACTAGATCAGGCTGGCCAGAGCCTCATCCAGCCTGGGCTTAAACACCTCCAGGGACGGGGCCTCAACCACCTCCCTGGACAACCCATTCCAGGGCTTCACCACTCTCATGGGGAAGAACTTCCTCCTCATGTCCAGCCTGAATCTCCCCACCTCCAGCTTCATTCCATTCCCCCTAGTCCTATCACTGCCTGACACGTCCTCCCCAGCCCTTTTGTAGGCCCCCTTCAGATACTGGAAGGCCGCAAGAAGGTCACCTCGGAGACCTCTTCTCCAGACTGAACAGCCCCAACTCCCTCGGTCTGTCCTCATAGGAGAGGTGCTCCAGCCCTCTGATCATCCTCATGGCCCTCCTCTGGACATGTTCCAGCAGGTCCAGATCTTTCCTGTAATAGGGGCTCCAGAACTGGAGGCAGTACTCCAGGTGGGGTCTCACCAGGGCTGAGTAGAGGGGGAGAATCACCTCCCTTGACCTGCTGGCCACACTTCTCTTGATGCAGCCAAGGATCTGATTGGCTTTCCAGGCTGCAAGTGCACATTGAGAGCTTCTGTTGAGCTTCTCCTCCACCAGCACCCCCAAGTCTCTCTCCTCAGGAGTACTTTCCAGCCAGTCACTGCCCAGCCTGGATTTGTGCCTGGGATTGCCTTGACCCAGATGCAGGACCCTGCACTTGGTCTTGTTGAACCTATGAAGACGAGGAGGGTCTCTGAAAGGCAGAAAGAAAAAAAGTGCAGGACACTCATCTTCAGGAAGCCACATTTCACCAGCATTACTGTTTATGGAACAAACTGATAGAATTCTATATATTATCTTTTTTTCTTTTTAAGGAAATGTAGAAACATTCCCCAAACCCATCACTTCAAGAATACATATAACTCCAACCCTTCTCCTTCAAAACATGGCAAACTCATGATGAAATTGTGTAAGACGTCAACCCTGACTGACATGGCATGAAAGGAATGCAATCTTCCAGAAAAGGAAGGCCTTTGACTTAAATGGCATTTCATAGTTTATTTTCCTTGTTGTTCTTGGTCTAATATTTCATTTTCATTTTTTATTACTTGGACTCAGCTGCTGCAATAATACCCTCATCTTTCTACAAATTCAGAAAAAAAAAATTATATGTTTTTGTCTCCAGCAAGGCATTAAGTATTTCAAATTACTCCACATGTTACACACAATAGGTTTGTCAGCACTGACTGTCCATTTGACTGGTGTATTATGCTCCTCTCCAAGTCCCTTAGTCTTCATTGCTTCTTAATACTTAATTAATTTAGGTTATCTGCATTCCTCATCACCATCCTGCAGGAAGAAAACGTATGGAGTACCAGTGGAATTGCCATAACTAATGTCAGGATTTTCTTCTTAAAGGTTTGATAAATTGTCTAAATATATATGTGCTTTGAGTTACAGGACTCATTAAAAATAATCCTGTTTTAAGGCTGGGAACTATAATTAGATCAGGATTCGTGTCTGTCAAGTTGCCTTTTTTATATCACTAGATTAAGAGTTTAATACATAATACATGATAGACCCCAGGCCTTCTCCAGAGCCACTTTAGGCTGGATCCATGAAGGAGGTAAGGGTAGAATTTATTTCAACTAATCTTTGAGGCCTACAGTGTAGTCATCAACATCTGAACTACTAGTACATTTACTTTTTCTAGTCAATGGATGGATAAAAAGGCAATTTTTGGATAGAGACCACCTTATCCAAAAGTAGAGCATAGAATCATAGAATCAATAAGGTTGGAAAAGACCTCAGAGCTCATCAAGTCCAACCTGTCACCCAACACCTCATGACTACTAAACCATGGCACCAAGTGCACGTCCAGTCCCCCTCTTGAACACCTCCAGGGAGGTGACTCCACCACCTCCTGGGCAGCACATTCCAATGGCTAACAACTCTGTCAGTGAAGAACTTTCTCCTCACCTCAAGCCTAAACTTCCCTGGTGCAGCTTGAGACAGTGTCCTCTTGTTCTGGTGCTGGTTGCCTGGGAGAACCTCAGTTCTGGTGCACTCACTGACTCCAAAGGGGCTTCAGATGGCTCACTCAGGGTATGGAAGGCCAAATCTGAAGTTAAATGCAACCAGCCTCATCTCAAGCTCAGAAGATTTCTGCCTATCTGCAGGTCAGTCTCTGGGCATTGCATGTAACTGCTTTTGCCTTCAGACAAAAGTCTCCTGTAAGCCTAGCAGGAATCAAATATGAGGGTAACTTTTACATATTTTGTGTCTTAGTTGGATTCTGGTTTGGTAAGCTTCTAGGTATACCAGTAAAGCCTACCTAAAAGTCATCAGCTGAAGCATAACACAAGTCCTAATTTTGCTGCTTTTTTCAAAAGGAAATATAAAGAAATTTCCAGAAGATAAAATTCAATTAACTTTTTTAAAATGTCTGACTTAGAGACACAGAGTGTATATACACATATTTATGTACATAGACATCCATACCCACACGTACATGCATATAGATATGTGATATCAGCCAGTAAATGGATGTTTACTGGAGGGCTGGAGCTCCTCTCCTATGAGGACAGACTGAGAGAGTTGAGGCTGTTCAGTCTGGAGAAGAGAAGGCTCCGAGAAGACCTTACTGTGGCCTTCCAGTATCTGAAGGGGGCTACAGGAAAGCTGGGGAGGGACTTTTTAGGGTGTCAGGTAATGATAGGACTAGGGGAAATGGAACAAAATTAGAAATGGGTAGATTCAGATGGAATGTTAGGAAGAAGTTCTTCACTATGAGAGTGGTGCCCTACCTTCATATCTTCCTCCTTCATAGGAAGGCTCTATACCACACCCACCCAGCTACCCTCAGGGCTGGCTCAGCCCTAGCCTGAAGTGGAGACATCTCCACGTAGCTTTGGTTCTGAGGAGGCCCTAGTTGTTTTCTACCTGGGAAGGAGTGGTTCTACCCTGCCACAGGCACCAATATGTCTCACTACATTTCTGGAAACAACATTTCAAAATGTGAGACACACGCTGTGTGGTGAGACACTGGCACAGTTTGCCCAGGGAGGTGGTGGAAGCCTCATCCCTGGAGGTTTTGAAGGCCAGGCTGGATGTGGCTCTGAGCAACCTCCTGTATGTGAGGTGTCCCTGCCCATGGCAGGGGGTGGAACTAGATGACCTTGAGGTCCCTTCCAACCCTAACAATTCTATGATTCTATGATTACGGCACAGAATCAAAAGTTAGAAATAGCGGAATTAAGCTTACAAACCTAAGTGATTTGGGAAGTGTTTTAAGTACTACATGTCTTTCAATCTTTTGATGAAGTCCTAGCTCAAAAGAATTTTGTGATATTTTCACCAACAATTTTTTTTTGAGGAAATGTAATGTTAAATATCTTAGTTGCCCTAAATTTTCAATATACAATTATTCCCTGCCTGCTTACTTCCCTGTATTTTTTGTTTGTGCTGCTATTTTCTCACTCTCCCTTCTCTCTTATTCCACATCCTTCCACTCTGTGGGCTGGACAAACTGAAGTAACAGAATAATAAAATTGAGAACAGAAAAAAAAAGGCATTAAAAATATGTATCACAGGCTGTTCCTTTAAACTATTTCTTGGGAAATGCTGATTATGCATCATAACTCTTTGGTAGAGGTATAACGTCTCATGAATGTCTCCTACACTGGAAAGGAACAAAAGATTACTGAGCTGCTAAAATACCATTGTGAGCACTGTGAACCTGCTGTTTTGCTCTGAGAGCTCACATCCTAATTATAGCATTTTTCTCTTTTCTTTATTTAGAGAGTCTTTTTTTTATCACAGTGTGGACTGGACAGAAACATTCCTTTGGATCCCGTGTGTAAATAATGAAACATAAAAACTATGGATTTTTCCCCTATCAAGCAGTTAATAGTTTAATTGTATACGGTTATTCTTACATTAAAGCTGCATACCTGGCAAGCTTTATCGGGTAACAGGGACTTTTAAATGTGCCATGTTTCTACAGAAGTAACGTGGGTCAATTGCAAAAGGGATAACCATAATGATTAAATCATTAAATTTTGTCTATGCTTCACAGAGCATAGAGAAAATTAACTTCCCACCAACCTCATTTTTCTGCTGAACATGAAATAATGATTTTCTGCCAGTATATTACAAAGCTAACATCTGATAGAGTCAGCATCCAGGGGGATTATCACATGCATGAGTATTAGACCTCATTACCAGCTTGACTGCAAATTATTACATCTTGTAATTGGATGGTGAGATTTATATACAGATTGGCTGGGTTCTCTGTAAGATTGTAATTACAAGCTTCGTTGGTTCGCTACTTATCACACGGTGCAGGAGGAGGCAAAAACAAGCAGAGGAAAGACCATTTCATTAAGCCATAACCCTATCAAGGGAGGAGCACTGTAACATCCCTGTATTTATGTAGGCCAAACAGAGCTGTTTGCAGAAGGGGAGGCCATTTATTACCGCCTGACAAATGGGATTTCATTTATTTAAACCTCGGTGATCTATTTCAGTAAAATGTACAAACGAGCCATCCATTTTATGATTCCGGAGTCAACGCCTCAATTATCTAAAGGCTACTGACTGTTAAAGCACCCCTCTGCTAGGATGATTCATTGATTTAATTTGCTTCATGTTACTGAATGATTCTTCGCAGACAGGGAGGGGAGAGAAGGGGAAGGGAAGGGAAGGGGCGGCTTGCGGTTTAGGGGAATGCATCAGAGTGATCCAGCGTGCTGCTGTCTGCCTGCGTGTGTGCGCGCGCGGGCCTGTGTGCGTTTTATCCTTCAGCACAATAGAGGAAGCGATCAATAGCAGCTTAAATTTATGAGACAAGGAGTTAAGTTGTTCAGCTCGAGCCAAAACACCTTTGTTCTAC
>CM037636.1:10966877-11104962 GCA_015227895.2 Colaptes auratus
GGCATCTCAGGTATGGAGTATAGCATAAAGAATCATAGAATCAATAACGTTGGAAAAGACCTCAAAGATCATCAAGTCCAACCTGTCACCCATGACCTTGTGACTACTAAACCATGGCTTCAAGTGCCACGTCCAATCCCTTTTGAACACCTCCAGGGACAGTGACTCCACCACCTCCCTGGGCAGCACAATCCAATGGCCAACTACTCTCTCTGTGAAGAACTTTCTCCTCACCTCAAGCCTGAACTTCACCTGGTGCATCTTGAAACTGTGTCCTCTTGTTCTGGTTCTGGTTGCCTGGGAGAAGAGACCAACCCTTACCTGGCTACAACCTCCCTTCAAGTAGTTGTAGACAGCAATAAGGTCTCCCCTGAGCCTCCTCTTCTCCAGGCTAAACAATCTTAGTTCCCTCAGCCTCTCCTCGTAGGGCTTGTGCTTGAGGCCACTCTGTCCTCCAGCAGATCAACTCCTGCCCCAAGCTTGGTGTCGTCCATGAATTTACTGATGATGGACTCGATGCCCTCATCCAGATCATCAATAAAGATGTTGAAGAGCATGGGGCCCAGCACTGATCCTGGGCACACCACTAGTGACAGGCCGCCAGCTGGATGTGGCACCAACCATAGAACGGTTTGGGCTGGAAGGGACCTCCAAAGGTCTTCTAGTCTAGCTTTCCTGCACTGAGCAGGCACATCCTCCATTAGATCAGACTGTGCAGAGCCTTGTTGAGCTAGGGATGGGGTCTCAACTACCTCCCTGGGCAACCTGTTCCTGTGTTCTACCACCCCCGTGGTAAAGAACTTGTTCTTAACGTCCGACCTAAAGCAGTAGTTTGCAGGGCCCTCCTTTCTACCCTTTTAAAAAATGGGTGTAATTGGTCCCTCCTTCTGCTCACTAGGTCCCTCACTTGACTGCCAGGACTTTTCAAATATTGTGGAAAGTGGCTTGGTGACCTCATCAGCCAATTCTCTCAGGACCCTAGGATGCATTTCATCAGGTCCCACAGACTTGTGTATGTTCAGGTTCCTTGGGTGGTCACAAGCCCAGACTTCACACAGAGTGGGAAGGACTTCACCACCATTATCCCAATTTTGTGGATTTTTTTTTTTTACCTTGGGAGGTGTTAGGAGGGAGGTTGCCAGTGAAGACTGGGGAGAAAAATTGTTGAGAACCTCAGTTGTGTCCTTGTCAATTGTTACTAGCTCACCATTCTTGCTCTTCATGGAGGGTATGCTTTCTTTAAGTTACCTTTTCTTCCACTGATGTACCTGTAGAAGTCCTTCTAGTTATTCTTCCCATCCCTTGCCAAGTTTAGCTCCAAGCATGCCCTGGTCCTCCTGACCTCATCCCTACACAATCAGGCAGCATCTCTATACTCTTCTTAGGATACCTGTCTGTGCTTTCACTGCCTGTGCAGCTCCTTCTTGCATTTTTCTTGACCAGTAAGTATTTAGTCAGCCATGCTGGTCTGCTCCCTTCCTTGTCAGATTCTCAAGATCTCTTGCATTCTGTGGAATATGTCTTTAAAGATCTGCCATCTCTGTTCTGCTCCTTTGTCCCTGAGGGCCATTTCTCAGTGTGTCCTATTGACTAAACTCCCCAAAGAGATGGGAGTTTGCTTTTGTGAAATTCAGGGGTCCTGACTATGCTGCTTGATTGATTTGTGTCCCTTAGTACTATGAATTCCAACAGTGCATGATCACTGCAGCCCAGGCTGCCTCCAGTCTTGACATCCTTGATGAGCTTGCCTGCATTAGTGAGCAATAGATCCAGTATTGCATCCCCTTGGGTAGGGGTGTCTATTTTTTGTCTGAAGAAGTGATTGTCAAGGCACTCCAGAAGCCTCCTGTGGCTTGCTGTGTTATTTTTCTATCAAATGTCAGCATGGCTGAAGTTCCTCAACAGAAACAAGAGCTTGTGAGCATGATGTGTCTTGTAGCGGGACTAGGAATGCTTCATCAATAGGACTCTCTAGACTGGGAGGCCTGCAGTAGATTCTGATCACAAGGTTCCCCTTATATCTAATTCCTTCCCATAAGCTTTTGACCTCCTCATGGCTATTCTTTAGGGACATCTCTTCATATTTAAATGTGAAATTTAACACAGAGGGCAACAGCTCTACCCCTTCCTCCCCTCTTGTCCCTTGGAACAGTTTGTATCCGTTGATAGCCACACTCCAGTCATAAGATTCATGCCACCAGATTTCAGTAATGGCTACTATGTCCCAGCCTTCCAGCAGCAAGGTAGCTTCCAGCTCCTCTTGTTTGTTGCCCATGCTGTGTGCATTCGTGTAGAGACACTTCAGCTCTGCTGTCAGCCATCTCTCCTTTCAAGAGAAACAACCCTTAATTCCCTTCAGGTGCTTTCCTGATGTTTCCCTCTTGGCTGCTACTACCTCAGGAGCTCCTGGCTCATCTCTGTGAGACTTTGGATGTACTGCTGTGTCCTCAGCATGCTTCAGGACAATGGGCTGAAGGCCCTTAAGAGTTCCTCATCCCACTAACTGGTGTGTCATCCGACACCTTGCCACATCAAAACCAAATCAAATCCCTCTATTTTCTGCTGCTGGGTCTTAGATTGTAATCTCTTGGGAACAAGGACCAATGTCTTGTGATGACTTTAGTCTTTAAAGCATGTCAGCAATATCTGGCATAGTATAAGTCTTGACAGTGATTCAGGCTCAAAGCTCCAGCAATTCCCACTTTAAATTAATCTTTGGAGTTGAAAAGTGTGTTCTGTGCTTGCAGGGAAGTCAGCTCCCTAAGTAGAGCATCATTGTGATAGCCAGGCAGACAAAAAGTACAAGTCAGGTAGCACCTTAAATATGTGATTTTTCTGCTACCCAAACAAAATATTGCAAATCTAAACCTGAACTGGGTAAAGCACCTTTATATTGCTTACATGAGGAAACCACTTTGGTTTTGGCACAGATTCTGTTAACTACAGTGAAAATCAGACTACTTCAAGGTCCTGTTTCCTCAGAAGTATCTATTCATTAAACACATAATTAAGCCCAGCTACCTGTTAAAGTGCCATTAAAGGAGTTTTGAATCACCCAGTAATATATTCCACAGTTAAGTGCCTAGTTAGATATTTCAGAAGTGCTAAAACAATCTGCTTGAAACATCTCGTCTGGGTAGTCTTACAGTAAAACCAGAGGTGAGTAGGTAATGGAGAATAAGATAAATTAAAAACTCTAAGCTTAATAGTATTTTAATAGAGAATGTTGCTTACATGGTGAGAAGGGCAGCTAAAATTCTCACAGTGATTAGCATTAAATAGTGTGAATGAGCCCAGAACTTCTGCCTTGTAACCCAAAAAAAACCCCACCCTTTTTTAGATAAAAGGAGGAAGAATCACACAATGTTGGGGGTTGGAAGGGACCTCGAGAGATCATCCAGTCCAACCCCCCTTGCCCCCCTTGCAGGATCACCTATACCAGGTCACACAGGAACTCATTCAGGTGGGTTTGAATATATCCAGAGAGGGAGACTCCACAATCCCTCCTGGGCAGCCTGTTTCAGTGTTCTGTCACTCTCACAGTGAAATAATTCTTCCTCCTGTTTCCTCCTGTTTCCTATGCCTCAGCTTCCACCTATTGCCCCTTGTCCTGTCATTGGGCATTGCTGAGCAGAGCCTGGCTCCAGCCTCTTGGAACTCACCCTTTACATATTTATAAACACGAATGAGGCCACCTCTTAGTCTCCTCTTCTCCAAGCTGAAGAGCCCCAGCTCCCTCAGTCTCTCCTAGTAAGGAATATGTTCCGCTCCCTTAATCATTTTTGTGGCTCTGCGCTGGACCCTTTCAAGCCATTCCCTGAGGTCCTTCTTGAGCTGAGGGGCCCAGAACTGGACACAACATTCCAGATGTGACCTCACGAGGGTAGAGTAGAGAAGGAGGAGAACTTCTCTCCACCTACTGACCTCACCTCTTCTACTCCACTCCAGGATACCATTGGCCTTCTTGCCCACAAGAGTTCATAGCTTTGAGCTGTTTCCTAAATTAGTGTTTCTGCCCTTATTTTAAATATTTGGCCTCAGCAGTGTAAGATCTTATGGAGGGGGCAATACTTTAAGCTCACTGAGGAGTCTGAAATGGCCAGGTATGCTCACAGGTCACCTGAGTTTAACCACTGAGTTTAACAACAAGGGAGAAAACCCAAAACCTTTATGCTGGTGTTAGCTTTTGCTATGCCTGATGATTAAAGAAGCTTTCTCAGAAGAGGGTCTGGATTGTTTTTAGTCTGGGGGAATTTGAATTCAAAGTGAGACTGATACTGATTTTAATGGTCAAAAAAATTCAGTTTAATGTATTATGGAATTGTAAATAAAAATGTTTCTATATGAGTGGTAGGTGGGTATCCTTCACCCAGTGTCTCATAGTCAAGAGTTCTCATTGAAAGAGTCTTAACTTGCCTACTCAAACCAGAACCTGAAGTCCTTATGAAAAGGCAGTCTGACTATGGTACTAAAATTCCAGTCCCTGGAACTTCAGTGTGAAGTAACAGTCAAAGGAGGAAAGAAGAATCATTGCTTCCTTGAAGCAGATTGCAGGGTTGAGTCATTCAACAGTCAATAATGAAATTGGTAGCACCCTCAATTGCACATATTTCACTCTTAGAGTAAACTCTGTCGTCCTTCACGGGGATTAATAGTTGTAGGTAGTGGCTCCTTCGGCAGTCAAGTGCTTTTTCACGTGAAAATTTCCTTTGCTGCCTTCTGGGAGTTAAATGTGCTGGCTGATGGACTTGAATCTTGTGGAGCTGGACACAGAAAAAGAATGTCCCACTAAAGGCTAAAATCCCTGAGTTACCCTTTATCTTTTACACACAGTTTTCCTCATGTGTATATCCAAGATTAGTGACAGTCTGGTCATTTACCATGCTCAAACCTGTATGGTTAGTCCTACTATAATAAATCCTACTTGGAACAATAGCAGAATACAACAGGATGTAACATTTTTACAGATGAAATATTTCTGTTCTCACAGAAACAGAAAAGCTATGTTAAGCATTGAGAGGCTCTGACTGAAAGACGAGCACTCTGCTATGTGCCCTTTCACCAAGGTTCTGTACATCCAAATAATTGTGGGCTGGGATTTGGAAACAGGAATGTAAGAGTTCTTTTGAGATTCATGTTACAGGTGACATCATTTTTAGCAATAAACTGGCATGCTGGAACACTAGCAGTATTTTTTTCTTTTTCTTTTATAAATAAGGAATTAAATAGAATAGAATAGAATAGAATAGAATAGAATAGAATAGAATAGAATAGAATAGAATAGAATAGAATAGAACAGAACAGAATAGAATAGAATAGAATAGACCAGGTTGGAAGAGACCTTCAAGATCATCATGTCCAGCCTATGAACCAATCCAACCCACCCAAACAACTAAACCATGGCACCAAGCACCCTATCAAGTCTCCTCCTAAACACCTTCAATGAAGGTGACTCCACCACCTCCATGGGCAGCCCATTCCAATGGGCAATCACACTCTCTGTGCACAACTTCTTCCTAACCTCCAGCCTAAACCTCCCCTGGCACAGCCTGAGACTGTGTCTTCTTGTTCTGGTGCTGGCTGCCTGGGAGAAGAGACCAACCCCCACCTGTCCACAACCTCCCTTCAGGTAGTTGTAGAGAGCAATAAGGTCTCTCTGAGCCTCCTCTTCTCCAGGCTAAACAACCCCAGCTCCCTCAGTCTCTCCTCATAGGGCTTGTGCTCCAAGCCCCTCACCAGCTTTGTTGCCCTTCTCTGATCATGTTCCAGCATCTCAACATCTTTCTTGAATTGAGGAGCCCACTGCTCAAGGTGTGGCCTGTACCAGTGCTGAATACAGGTGCACAATGATCTCCCTGCTCCTGCTGGCCACACTATTCCTGATGCAGGCCAGGATGCCATTGGCCTTCTTGGCCACCTGGGCACACTGCAGGCTCACGTTCAGGTTCAGCCTACTATTAACCAGGCCCCCCTGGTCCCTAAATAGTGCTCTGCTCCCCACAGTCTCAGTGCGGTCATATTTCAAAAACGGGGCCAGTTCATAAGTGAACTGCAAAAATGATGTAAAGGCTTTTCAGAGTCAGACTTAGAAACCTCCAGCTGTTCATCTGAGAGAAGGAGAAACAAAAGGGTTTGGTAATTTGCTTACTGCATGGAAGTATTTCTGAGGAGAACAAAATGCTGGCTTTTGAGATCTTCATTCTGTCTGGGAAGGCAGAATGGAAGTCACTTGCCCACCACACAAAGAGAGCAGTGTGGTAGTTTTAGGCTATGCCTTTAAAATATTTTCACAGGTCTTGAGCAGAAAAGTAGTAAAATGTGAACAAATCACTATTGGGTATAAAAAGGAAAACAAAGGTAATTCTAAACCATCCCATTGGAGAGATATCCCAAAACAATTTCACTCTTTTCACTTCTTTGCTCTGGGAGAGATACTAACTTGCTTCTGCTTGACCTTGGCTGCATTGTTTTGGCTAAGTCTAACTTCTCTGCTCCTTTCTGTTGTCCCTTCTTTTGTACAGGGGTCAAGGGGGAGGCAAGGAGGGAGAGGCTTCCCCTGGTCCTTGGCCAGGGGCCTTCTTGTGCCGTTTACTAATTGTAAATACCTGTAAATATTGTAAATGATGTATATTTTGTACATATCCATTGCATTCCATTGTAGATTGTAGTTGTGCTTGTAAATACAGCTTTCATTTGCCTCCAAATGAGCTAGTCTGGCTTGGGGGTGTGTGTGGAAATTTCAACCCACCACAAGCAGGCAAGCACTAAAATGTACTGTGGGGTGAGTGGGGAGGGTTCCCTCACCGGACACATCTTGGCAAGGCCAAGGGTAAATGCTACTTTAGGCAAGTTGAAGTTTTCCACTGCAGCCTAGAATAGCTGGAAAATCACATGGCATGTTACAATAAGTCAGACTGAGTGGAGTGGTTGAAGTGTTCCCTCAGGACTTAAATACTCTGATTATTTTCCTTTAAGGACTGCTTTCTTCTTGCATGTTAAATTCTAGAATTCACCCTTGGATCCTCAAAAGACAGTCACAGGCCACGGGTCTCTTTCTGCTTTTACCTTACGCCAGTAGTTTAAGAGGTGCAGATCCAGGATACCCTTTTTCTGTATAATTTTTGTGGGTATGTTTTCCTAAGACATGGCTCTGAGATCAGTGTCCCTATCATTTGCTCTTTGGACTGTGAAAGGAAGGTCATGCCACCTGAGAAATGTTTTTTTATAGTGCTGTTTCTTGCTTCTACAACAAAGAATGTTTTTGTTGGTTTTGTTGGTTTGGTTTTTGTTTGGTTTAGTTTGGTTTGGTGTTCTATTTTTCATTAAAAATGGGTAAAAAAAGAGGAACCTGGAAATTAGTAACCTGTCAGCCTCACCTCTGTGCTTGGGAAGATCATGGAACAGATCTTCCTGCAAGCTATACTGGAGTACATGGAGGACAGGGAAGTGATTCGAGACGTCCAGCATGGCTTCACCAAGGGCATGTCCTGTCTGATCAACTAGTGGCTTTCTGTGATGGTGTAACTACATCAGTGGACAAGGGAAGACCAAGAGATGTTGCCTGTCTGGGCTTTTGTAAAGCCTTTGACACAGTCTCCCACAAGATCCTTCTCTCTGAGCTGGAAAGATATGGATTTGATGGGTGGACTGTCCAGTGTTTGGATGATTGCATGCAAAGAGTAGTGGTCAATAGCAAAATGTCCAAATCTGGAACCTAGAATTGTGAGCTTCTCACTAAGGGGTCATTTCTAAAGGAGCAGCAGATGCTGTGCACTGTACACACAGCAGAAGTCATAAAAGTCTATCACAGACTTTCAGCATCTTATAACTGTGGAGAACAAAAGGAAAGTATTATATAAATGGATAATTGTCATGTGTTACCAAACAACGTGATGGCATTTAACAAGTCCAAGTGATGGGTTCTGCACTTTGGCCACAACAACCCCATGCAGTGCTACAGGCTGGAGACAGAGTGGCTGGAGAGCAGCCAGGCAGAAAGAGACCTGGGGGTACTGGTTGACAGCTGGCTGAACATGAGCCAGCAGTGTGCCCAGGTGGCCAAGAAGACCAATGGCATCCTGGCCTGTATCAAGAATAGTGTGGCCAGCAGGAGCAGGGAGGTCATTGTGCCCCTGTACTCGGTACTGGTTAGGCCACACCTTGAGTCCTGTGTCCAGTTCTGGGCCCCTCAGTTTAAGAAGAACATTGAGACACTTGAACGTGTCCAGAGAAGGGCAACAAGGCTGGGGAGCGGCCTTGAGCACAAGCCCTATGAGGAGAGGCTGAGGGAGCTGGGGTTGTTTAGCCTGGAGAAAAGGAGGCTCAGGGGAGATCTTATTGCTCTCTGCAACTACCTGAAGGGAGGTTGTAGACCAGTGGGGGTTAGTCTCTTCTCCTAGGCAACCAAAACCAAATCAAGGGGACACAGTCTCAAACTGTGCCAGGGGAGGTTTAGGCTTGAGGTGAGGAGAAAGTTCTTCACTGAGAGAGTTGTTAGCCATTGGAATTTGCTGCCCAGGGAGGTGGTGGTGTCGCCATCCCTGGAGGTGTTCGAAAAAGGATTGGATGTGGCACTTGGAGCCATGGTTTAGTTGTCAGAAGCTGTTAGGTATTAGGTAATAGGTTGGACTTGATGATCTCTGAAGTATTTTCCAACCTGGTTGATTCTATGACTTTATGATTCAATGAATATTGTATTTGTCAGTCACTGCTGTCAGCAGATGACAGTGATACAGTCTTTTGCTTATCAGCATGCCTTCTATTCCCTTGCAGTGGACTTTCTCTAAGCCCTGACCCCTGACCTTTCACCTCAGTGCATGGTTAGTGTACATGATGGATGAGCCTTGTTAGGCTCATAAGATGTGATAGTGGAAGGAAAAATGCCAGCAGGCATGTTGCGTTTGCTTTGCATTTTCATAACATTAACTTAGCCTTAAGATAGACAAACAGTTGCACAGGCTGAGCAAAATAAATTTATCACAAATATTTCGGTCCTCTGCCATTCAATGTTGAGTAGTGGGTCTCACATGGGCAGATAGGGAAAAGTGAGTGAAGCAGGAGACTCTGAAGGAGGGAAGGAAGGGATGGTTGCAGCTGTAAAGGAACAGGCATTCAGTTCTACTGCCTGAGTCTGAGCTCAAGGAACACAGAGCAGACTGGCTCAGGAAGAGAATAAAACTCCAGTCCCTGGTGCAGTATTCTGTATAGATGGCCACATTGTGAATGTGACTTGAAATGGAAAGGGAAAGCATTAAAATTGTGAAGGCAGCATGCCTTTCTCTTTAAGCATTTTGAACAGAAATTTAGTGTGAACCTGTTTCTAGTAAGACAAGCGGTATGAACTTGTTATATAAAAATCTTCACATAGACCTACATGGGTGAGGCACTTCCAGCTCTTTAAGAATCATTGGGGAATTATTTTATTTATTTTTTTTTAAATTATTTTTTTGTTATTCAAAGATAATTCTTTTAATGTTTTGTGGGAAAGTAGAAGGAAGGAATCCACTGTAATCATTACACTAGACTAGACTAGGTTAGACTAGAATTAATCAGGTTGGAAAAGACCTCCGAGATCACCGAGTCCAATCTATCACCCAACACCATCTAATCAACTAGACCATGGCACCAAGCACTCCATCCAGTCTCCTCTTAAACTCCTCCAGTGATGGATAGTGACCACCTCCCTGGGCAGCCCATTCTAATGGCCAATCACTTTCTGTGAAGAATTTCTTCCTAACATCCAGCCTAAACTTCCCATGGCACAGCTTGAGACTGTGTCCTCTTGTTCTGTCACAGGTTGCCTGGGAGAAGAAACCAACCCCCACCTGGCTACAACCTCCCTTCGGGTAGTTGTAGACAGCAATAAGGTCTTCCCTGAGCCAAACAGGTTTTTGGGAATACAAATTGGCATTCAACAAAACTGAGTGCTGGGTGCTGCACTTTGGCCACAGCAACCCCATGCAGAGCTACAGGCTGGGGTCAGAGTGGCTGGAGAGCTCCAAACAGAGAGGGATTTGGGGGTGCTGACTGACAGCCGCCTAAACATGAGCCAGCAGTTTGCCCAGGTGGCCAATAAGGCCAATGGCATCTTCGCCTGCATTAGGAATAGTGTGGGCAGCAGGAGCAGAGAAGTCATGGTGCCCCTGTACTCTGCACTGGTTAGGCCACACCTTGAGTCCTGTGTCCAGTTCTGGGCCCCTCAGTTTAAGAAGAACATTGAGACACTTGAACGAGTCCAGAGAAGGGCAAGAAGGCTGGGGAGAGGCCTTGAGCACAAGCCCTGTGAGGAGAGGCTGAGGGAGCTGGGATTGTTTAGCCTGGAGAAGAGGAGGCTCAGGGGAGACCACATTGCTCTCTACAACTACCTGAAGGGTGGTTGTAGCCAGGAAGGGAAGGGATTGGTCTGTTCTCTGTAGCAACCAGCACCAGAACAAGAGGACACAGTCTCAAGCTGCACCAGGGGAAGCTTAGGCTGGAGGTTAGGAAGAAATTCTTCACAGGAAGAGTCATTGGGCATTGGAATGTGCTGCCCAGGGAGGTGGTGGAGTCACCATCCCTGGATGTGTTCAAGAGGGGATTGGACGTGGCACTTGGTGCCACGGTCTAGTCATGAGGTCTGTGGTAACAGGTTGGACTTGATGATCTTTGAGGTCTCTTCCAACCATGGTGATACTGTGATACTGTGAAATAAGAACTGTATGAAATGTAATGACTTCTGTTACACTAGGCACAAAAATGGAAGTAATTGTCCTTCTGACCTTAGTTTCTCTGATGTTAGTAAAGGTCAGTGTTAGGAGATGAATCACTGTTCTGAACTGCTAGTTGTTTCTGTTCTTATACCTAGGATCTCATACAACTGTTATTCTCTCATGAGACTTGGTGAGAGAATCAGTTTATGACATCACCTAGTGTATTTATTACAATCAGTTATATAATTTTAATAATTCATTTAGTGGAATAGAATTTAAATGTCTTCTCTTTCCAACATGGCCTTGTCTGCTTGACCTGCCTGCTTACCCTAACCAATCCCCTATTTTCCGGGAGTGTAATGGGGCTGTTTCAGAAAGAGAGCTCCTCTAAGTCACTGAAGAGAAGCAAGATGCTTTATTACCACCTGGGGAGGTAACTGTATGGTCACTGGTGATGACCAATGAGTCACCTCCCTTAGGTGAGGAGTGAAGCATCTTTTGTTCGCTGGGCCAGAGGTGCTTTCCTTTTGCAGTGGGCCTCTGATTTCCTTTCTGCCTGGCCCTGCTAAGATGTTTAAATGTAAAATCAGTGTGAGGGGCACACAGTACCCATTAAATCCAAACTGTGAAAATATTTCCTTAAAACTTTCTGAGTATGATAAAACACCATTCCTCTTCCTGATAAACACTGCTCTGCACGCATCCCAGCACTTTGTAGGTAGTGAGGTTGTTTTTCCCTTAATATTAGTGTGTTTGATTCTGTGGGTTTTGACATCTCTATTCGTTTGTCTGACAAATCTGTGTGCTGACTTGTTAAAAAAAAAATAAAAATCAATATTGTTTTCCCTGGCACTTTCTCTGCAGTTGAGTTGATTTATTATCACAGTTCCCTTTCTCCTCTTTTTATCGGTGTGCTTCTATTGCTTTAGGGTTGAGTACCTGATAACATCACAGGGTAGAAGACACACAGAGAGTTTCCATGACCTTATCCCCTGTGTGATCTTGTCCAGTATGACGGTGAGCCATGGCTAAAAAGCTGAACAATGATATTATCCAGGCTGTGTGATCAGATTTATGTTCTGTTATGTTGGAAATAGAGACAAACTAGAACCAATAAACAAAATTTAGATTTATGTTTAAACTGTGCTTGTCCAGTGTTTCTGAGGCTAAAGGGAGGGTAAACATCCACTGAGTAAAACTTAATTTGCCTGCAAAGTAGTATGTGCAGCCTAGCAGTCATACAGCCCATGGTCCTTCTGGCTTTTAAACCATACATAAAGGTGAGCTTGCTGTTGTTGCTTCTTAAAAATGTAGCTTTATTACTGTTGTTTTGGTTAGTCACTTATATAAAGGTAGTATTGAAGAACCTCAGTGAAAGGTCAGAGCCACATTGCCCTAGTCACTTAAGGGAAGAGAAAACTCCCAGGTGGTATTTCATAAGTGCCTCATCCAGTCTTATTTTAAACACTTTGAGTGATGGTGACTCCACCAGCTCCCTGGGCAGCACAATCCAATGGCCAATCTCTCTTTCTGTGAAGAACTTTCTCCTCACCTTCAGCCTAAACTTCCCCTGGTGCAGCTTGAGACTGTATCCTCTTGTTCTGGTGCTGGTTGCTAGAGAGGAGACCAACCTCTTCCTGGCTACCACCCCCCTTCAGGTAGTTGTAGAGAGCAATGAGGTCTCCCCTGAGCCTCCTCTTCTCCAGGCTAAACAACCCCAGCTCCCTCAGCCTCTCCTCACAGGTTGTGCTCCAGACCCTTCACCAGCTTTGTTGCCCTTCTCTGGACACATTCAAGCAACTCAACACTTTTCTTGAACTGAGGGGCCCAGAACTGGACACAGTACTCACGGTGTGGCCTAGCCAGTGAGAGTACAGGGGCAGTTTAATTTTAGCAGTTGTTTTGTTAATGTTTTGCTTAAGTATCTTGTTACAGAGAGCATTTATTCACCATCACACAGTGAGATAAACTGTTTGTTTTTTTTTTTTCCAGATATTTAGCTATAATTTTCTGGAGGTACTTGTTTGTGTCTTACCTGTGGAGAAATATGCCTTTAACTTGTTCTTAGCTCTGGTGTAATGATAGATTGATTTGTTTTGCTTTCCTTCCTTTATCAGTTTTCTATGATTCCTGCACTGATTTATATTTATCATCACCACCTTGTTTCTTTAATCAGCAAGCAATATTTTCATAGCTACTATCATACCTTTTAGGGTAGTTTTAACCAATAAAAGCATTTAATTGCTTCAGGCAGGAGCTCTTCAGACTTGTACTGAAATGCTTTTACACAGTTCCCAGTTATCATTTTTTTCTGCTTACATTATTTTCCCAGTGGATTTGGTCATGTGTTAATACAATAGCTGTGCTGGTTGTGTGGTCCAAGAGCTTCAGGCACAGTGATATTAGAAGGTAGACAATGGTGTAGCTACTCCTGTGAATTTTTTGTTCTCCATATTCATTGGCAGTTTCCTGCATACCCACATTTGTGAGCAGCATTCTTGAGTCTAAATTATTCATTTCTAAAGCTTTCCTGATGTTTACGTCTGGCATAGTGGTATGAAGTAGCAACACCAAATGCCAGGTCCTGCAATTGGTTCACAACAACCCCATGCAATGCTATAGGCTTGGGGCAGAGTGTCTGGAAAGCTTCTTGGTAGCTAAACAACCCCAGCTCCCTCAGCCTCTCCTCACAGAGCTCGTGCTCCAGACCTCTCACCAGCTTTGTTGCCCTTCTCTGGACACCTTCCAGCAACTTAACATCTTTCCTAAACTGAGGAGCCCTGAAATGGAGACAGTACTCAAGGTGTGGCCTAACCAGTGCTGAGTACAGGGGCACAATGACTTCCCTGCTCCTGCTGGCCGCACTGTCCCTGATACAGGCCAGGATGCCATTGGTCTTCTTGGCCACCTGGGCACACTGCTGGCTCATGTTCAGCCAGCTATCAACCAGCACCCCCAGGTCCCTCTCTGCCTGGCCACTCTCCAGCCACTCTGACCCCAGCCTGTAGCACTGCATGGGGTTGCTGTGGCCATGTGTAGAACCTCGCCCTTAGATGTGTTCAATCTCATGCCGTTGGACTCCACCCATCTGTCCAGCCTATCAAGGTCCCCCTGCAGAGCTCTCCTATCCTCTAACAGATCAACACCCACCCCCAGATTGATGCCATCTGAAAACTTAACTGATGATGGACTCAATTTCCAGGGATGAGTGGCTATGCTACCATCTCAGCTTTCACATAGAAATGTTAGTATGTTTTCAGTCATCCTGGAGCTGGGAAGAAATTTAAAGCACAGTCTGAGTGTACTAAGTGAAAAAAAGACCAATTAGAAGACCTCAGTACTTCCTTATTTTCTTTATTCTTACATTTGTTTTGTTGGGGGTGTGTGTGTTGTTTTTGTTGTGTGGTTGTTTTGTTAAGCATCCTCATGGTGCTTTGGAGTGAGAGCATTGACTTCTTTTCTAGGGTTTGATGTTAGCCCCACTGCACAGCCACTTGGCAAACGTTAAACTACTGTGGGTACTAAACACAACCCCTGGATTCCACCCCCTCCCCCCAGATCTATTGAAAAAGAACAGGTAACAACTGCTTTCTGCTAATTAATCATCTGTGATCTTAACATAACATTCTTAACTAGGTGCTTATAAGTGCTGCACATATGTTGAAGCCATGGTTTAGTAGTCATGAAGTGTTGGGTGACAGGTTGGACTTGATGATCTTTGAGGTCTCTTCCAACCTTATTGATTCTATGATTCTATGAGTCTATGACTCTATGACTCTATGACCTATAAGCCACATCTGTACATGATATCATGTATTGTCACCTTCTTTGCTAGTTCTTGGGTAGTCTTTGTGACACAGAGAGTGGAGAAGTAATGAAAAGAGAACTTGTTAGGTTAGGTCCCCAAACACAAAAGTGAGGGAAAAAGTAACACACAAAAACTCAGGGTTGAGATAAAGAGAGAAGCGTTTAATCATAGATCATAGAATTGTTAGGGTTGGAAGGGACCTCAAGAATCATCTAGTTCCAACCCCCTAATGTGAGCACAGACACCTCACACTAGGTCAGGTTGCTCAGAACCACATCCAGCCTGGCCTTAAAAACCTCTAAGGATGGGGCTTCTGTCACCTCCCTGGGCAACCTGTTCCAGTGTCACAGAATCATAGAATCACCGAAGTTGGAAGAGGCCTCAAAGATCATCAGGTCCAACCTGTCAACATGTAACATGAGATGTCATGTGCACACAGCATTAATTACCTTAGATAATAAACTGATTAATGTAATAATCTACACAATGCATGTCTAATGATCTAAACAATACAATGCATGATTACCATAGCTTAGCCTATTTGCAGAAGTAGCAGAGTGAAATACAGGAAAACCCAGCATAAAACAGGAAACCAAAACCAGAAGCTACCCAGCTCTCACTCCTCCTGCTGCCATGCCTGCAGAAAAGAGATTACACCCAAGAAGCCGGAATCCAGAAGCAGCAACTGAAACAGGAAGCTTCCCATGCTGCAATCTGAACTTCAAGCCCCAGACAGCGCTTTCATTTTTGAAGCTGGTGTGATCACAGTATGGTATGAATAACGGCAGCAGGCTCAACCCAACCCATGAGGTGCTGGCTGTACAAAAAAGCAAAGGGAAGCCAGAATGTATTTTTCTAGTTTGATTTTATTTTTTGTGTGTTTAATTTTTATGCTAAGCATTGAGAATCAAGGTGTAAGAGACTAAGTGTTGTCTTTCTTTATGTGAATCAACAAAGATAAAATCACCTTTGCTCCTTGCCCAGACAATAGCTGCCAAAAGAGGGATGATGAAAAGACCCTCTGGCAACAGAAATGTGTAGATGCCACTGGATAATGACTCTCTGGAATGTGCATAGATCATCTCTACCCATCAGCTACCCCAGAAAGGGAGGATGGTGAAAAGGACAATGGATTCACCACCTGGACACATACCTAAAAACCCTGTGACTAAAAAAACTGTATAAAAGACCTGAGCAATGTCTGCTCAGGAGAAGAAAAATGGAGAAGAAAATACAAGGAGAGGAAAGAACAGACACAGGAGAAAAGACATCACCATGTAGCCTGGAGGCAGCAGGAACCCTCTCTCCATGTCCTAAGTTCCACCTGCTGCAACTCATGGAGCTGAAGAGGTTGCTCAGAGAAGGACTTGGACTTGGACTTGGACTTTGGGATCTCTCCCTCCCCTCTTCCAGCAGAGGACATCACAGCCAGAAGGATGACATCTCCTCCAAGCCAAAGCAGCAGCACCCTTCCTCCACAGCCCTAAACTGTCTTGGGGGGTGTGGTAATACAATTCCTTTCCTCTTCTCTTTCCCTCTTCTCCATCTCTTTCTATTTTTTTCCTCACTCTCTCCCTCCTGCTCAGTCCACTCTATTCTGTTAATAAATAGCCTCCAGGGCTGTTGATCTTTTGGCCTCATTTGTGCCTCTAATTTCATAACATGGGAACAGTCAAAAGAACTGAGTCTCTTTCCCTCACTGGACTGAGATACACAAGGTTAAAGATGTGACGTATTGGGTTGTTAAGGTGAATTATTCCTGGGAAATAACCCTTTGAAATATAGTTCCTTGGAGTAATTAACAATATTGCTTCTTGATATTTTCTGTCTGTTCAACTGATAAACAGTGTTTTTTGAAGTAGCTCCTGTGGAAGGCCTTTCCCTAGCATCTCATCCTAGAAGTTTCTATGTGCAGTAGCAGAAGTGAAAGGGAGAATGAACTAGACATGGGTAGTGAGTTAGTTATTTGAATGGTCTAGAAGTGTGAATGGAAGCTTTGGTGTTGGTACAGCCCTCTTGGGTGTCAGTATAGGCCTCTTGTGGTGTCAGTATGTTAATTTGCTATTGCTGTCATGAGCTTCTTTGTAAGAGGGATCCACACTGGCAGTAATAGAGATGATGGCTGAAGAAGAGGATGGCAGTGATGTGGAGAAATTGATTTTAAACCTTCTGAGACATCATGAAAGGCCAAAGGATAAAGCTTGACTTGAAAATTAGCCTAAGAGCTATGCCTGTATTTGCTTTACTGTCTCTGCTTTTTTAGTGGGAGCTACCCTTTTAGAACCTGGTGAGGCAAAAAAAGTGTCTGACCTGAGGAGCAGGGGTGTTTGCTTGTGAACCAAGACCAGAGGGAAGTTTGAGAAATTTCAGAAGGTTGGAAGATCTCCATTGCCAGGAACAAAAGTTTACTTTTTCCTTTTGTAAGCAGAGGGACTAAATGTCTCAAGTCATTCTGTTAGATATGAGCAGTCTGAGTAGTGTTTAGTTCAGCCAGAGTTGAAAGTGGAGCCATCTAATGCAGGCTTACTAGCTACACTATTAATGAGTTTAATGAGTCTCTGCTCTTTTGATTATGGTGCTTCTATCCCTAGACTTGTTCACAGTGCCCAGTGAGCAGGGCCATGACTTTTCTGAGTCCTCTGCCAGAAACTCGTGTTGATTGCAGGCTGCAATCAACAGGCCTGGCAAAAGGTTTTTTAGAAGCTGGCAAACTCACTACCACAGGAATGTTGAGCCAAAGGAATTTTAAACAGCTGATGATAATGAAGAATTGAGACTTGCCTTTTTAGCATAAACCAAGATATTTCTCTCAGACTAAATGATTTTTTGATTCCGAATGTTTTCTTCTGAAAGTAGCATGAAGACACTTTATTTTCTGTAGTTATGAGGCACTTGGTGCCATGGTTTAGTTGATTAGATGGTGTTGGGTGACAGGTTGGACTTGATGATCTCAAAGGACTTTTCCAACCTGGTTAATTCTGTATTCTGTATACTTTATATTCTGTAGTTTCCCATATTTGTCTTTATTTCAAAAGTGGTGGCAAGGGAAGTGAACAGTGTTACCTGTTTATGTGTGTCATATATCAAACAATGGTGATTCATGTTGTTCCTGAAATTTCATGGCCAGGCTCTGGTAGAAGTGTGACATGAGATGGCTGTGTCATGAAACAGGACCACTGTTCTGTTAGTAACTTTTCTTAGTAAATGTGCTAATACAGGCTTAGGTACTTCTTGATAAATCATCACAAAACGATGTGATTAATGTTTCATTTCCTTTGTGATTCAGAGATTCAGTCTTCAAGTGGGCTGCTGAGACTACCTGCTGTCCCCTGGAGTAAAGCAGTTATAGTGAGAGTGTGGTGTTCTGCACTTAAATTAATTAGAAATAGTACTGCATTTTATATTCAAGAGAAATAAGGGTTCTTGAATGAGTAGAGTAGCTACAAGAAGCCAGAGATGTAATCAACTGTACTCTATGGACATAGAATAGAATAGAATAGAATAGAATAGAATAGAATAGAATAGAATAGAATAGAATAGACCAGGTTGGAAGAGACCTTCAAGGTCACTGCGTCCAACCTATCAACCAATCCAACCCACCTAAACAACTAAACCATGGCACCAAGCACCCCATCAAGTCTCCTCCTGAACACATTCAATGATGGTTACTCCACCACCACCCCGGGCAGCCATTCCAATGGGCAATCACTCTCTCTGTATAAAACTTCTTCTTAACATCCAGCCTGAGACTGTGTCCTCTTGTTCTGGTGCTGGCTGCCTTGGAGAAGAGACCAACCTACCTGTCTACAAGCTCCTTCAGGTAGTTGTAGAGAGCAATAACGTCACCCCTGAGTCTCCTCTTCTCCAGGATAAGCAACCCCACAGCTCCCTCAGCCTCAGTATAGGATAGAATAGAATAGAATAGAATAGAATAGAATAGAATAGAATAGAATAGAATAGAATTAACCAGGTTGGAAAAGACCTTCGAGATCATTGGGTAAGACAATGAAGACAAAAAAATCTCATGATTAAAAAAAAAGTGCTTAAAGGTTGCTAAATGATTTAAGGCCAGACTAACAAATCACTACAATGCAATTTATGGCTTTAGATAATGGGAGGTCAAACATGTATTACTAGCTGACTCAAATTTGATTTGACTGAAAGATAAAACTCCACCACATGAATCATATTAACTGAAAGTCTCTGCTTTACGTTTCTCACTGATGGCACCCTGGGGAGGCAACTTTCTTTGCATTTCACATCCAATTTGAGCACAGCATTGATGAAAAGGTGGCTAAATTTGTGCATTGTTTTGTAATAAAACATCTCACAAATTGTTTATCTGATCAATGGAGAATGCAGTCTCAAGCTGTTCAGGGCTAATGTGCTCATTGCACCTAAATAGTAAGTTATTGACTGTCAGAGGGACCTGGGAATTTCTAAACTCGTTTCAAATCTCCTGAATGAGAACAACATATTGCATCAGAAGAGGAGGTTGTATGAAATTGACTCTGCCAGCTAAATTCTCACTGAAATCAAATAGATGTGAGTAGAGGACACTAAGCACTTAGCAGGAAACATTCAGCTTCTCCTATGATTAGGTTGTAAAGGACAGGAAGGGCTCTCATTCTTACCTCGCTTAGGCAGGCTTTATGCTACTGTAATTCCACTAACTTTTTTTTCAACAAAGTCCTGCAGCATAAGAGGGAAAATCATGTCATATGTGTGTTATATAGGAAATCAGAGAATCATAGAACTGTTAGGGTTGGAAGGGACATCTAGTTCTACCCCCCTGCCATGGGCAGGGACAGCTCACACTACATCAGGTTGCTCAGAGCCACTTCAGCCTGGTTTTTAAAAACCTCCAGGGATGGAGCTTCCACCACCTCCCTGGGCCACCTGTGCCAGTGTCTCACCACACAGTGTGTGTCTCACATTCTGAAATGTTGTTTTCAGAAATGTAGTGAGACATATTGGTGCCTGGGGCAGGGTGGAACCACTCCTTCCCAGGTAGGAAGCAACTAGGGCCTCCTCACAACCAAAGCCACGTGGAAATGTCCTCACTTCAGGCTAGAGCTGAGCCAGCCCTGAGGGTAGCTGGGTGGATATGGTAGAGAGCCTTCCTATGATGAAGGAAGCTATGAAGGTAGGGCAGGTAAGAATTTTTCCCTCCTGGCCTGGTATCTGTTTTATATTGGAGCTGCTGTTCAGCTGAAGTTCAGCTGGCCTCAGTCCTGGCCCTGCAGCAACGCAGAGCCATCTTATTTATGCACCATTCCTCCTAGTCATCCATTTGGCATGCTTTGTTACTTCTTTTTTGTTGTTATTATTTTCCTAAAAAATGAAGTGCATAAAATTGGCTAAGCATGGTTTTCACAAGGAGCAAAACTTCAGAAAGTCTGTCTTTAATGAGCAAGGCTCCTGTCTCTACAAGACTGGCTTCATTCACTGTGGATGTGAGAGAGAATGAATTGTGTGATATAATTTTATTTATTTTTTTTTACTAGAAATCTACAATCTGCCACAGAAATGACTCACAGACAGAAGGAGATGCAAAACAAAGTGATTGGTGGATATTTTGTAGCGTGAGGAGAGTACGCTTGCTTTCTTTGCAGCCCATGGGTTTAGGACCAAAGAAAGTTGGGCTCCTTCTGCATAGCAACTGGTAAAAGAGTGGGAAAAAGGTGTAAAGTGCATGTACTAGGGAAGAACCTTCACTGCTGAGATGTAGGATATTCCAAGGTGAGTGCTCCCTGTTCTGTTGTTGAAGCTGCTCTGCAGTGAACAATAGATTTCAATGTTGTTTTGCCCACAGGGAAGCAGAGCACTGCACCATGCTGACTTAAGTGTCCACCTGAGACCCAGAAGCAATAGGTTCTCATTCTCTTCTCCCCAATAACTACTACAGTTAAGTAATAAAATTAGTATATTTACTTTATTCAGCCAAAAATATGCCATTGTATTGTTGTAATTTCATTTTGTTTGGCTGAAAGTGGCTGTTCTACTAACATGACACAAATCATGCTTCCAGGAGGAGGTAAGGCTGTCTTATGCTTAAAACTTGTAGCAGTGAGAGGAAACTCGGTTTGGTCCCCATCAGTGATCATCAGTATTACAGAGGCCAGAGGGACAAAGGTACTCCTTTTCTCTTGTCTGAGTTTTGGAAGTTACATGATCCAAGACCTGCCCAGTGCTTGAATGTGAGAATGTGAGACCTAGGAAGTCACAGATAGCAGAGGAACAAACCAAAGAATGCTGCTTTGTTGCTTGGTGAATCTTAGGTCAAAGAAGCTGAACAAGTGGATAGATAATTTGACACTCCATTATGGCTTATGGAATGCTAGGGAGGAGAGACTTGTTGCCCAGATACTGACCCTGATTTATTTGTCACTAATTTTATCCTCCCATCCCTCTCACCCCTGCCTCCCTGAGGGTAACTGGATAGATGTGGTACAGAGCCCTCCTGTGAAGGAGGAAGCTATGAAGGTAGGGCAGATAACATTTTTTCCCTCCTGGCCTGGTATCTGTTTTATGTTGGAGTTTATCTTGAGGAAAACAGAGGTTCCAGAAGATCTTAGAGGTCACATTTGTTGGGGCCCAAAGAAATTATCTTTAAGGAACTTGCTGCTTAGAAATATCTGACTTAAAAAGAAGAAGAAAAAAACCCACAAACCAAAAACCCAAAACAAAACCAATAAATGTGTTGAATGAACACAAAGATTTTGAATTTTTGTCAAAGTGAGAAACATTGGTAGTTTGGATTTATCTTTTTCTTGATCCCAAAGACTGTTAGTATGATGACTTTATTTTAATATTGGCATTTACTGTCAGCAAAGAAAGGATATTGATGAAAAATTGCACTGAGCAAAATAAAGCAAGGGAAATGAGGGAAGATACTCACGCTGAGCAGCCCTTTGTTATTTCTGTGCTGTTTTCATCATCTTGAAAGTAATGACTCCCCATTGTTTGAAAAGAATGTACAGATCTGTATGTGGTAGTTTAAGCCTTAACTGGGAGTTAAGAGCTCAGATGGGGGCAAGGCTGAGAATCTCTCCCCCGCTCCCCCCTCCTCTCTCCCAACAGAAAGGGGAAAAAAAAAGGAAGAAGGAAAAAAAGAAGAAAGGGAATCCACCAAGCATCCACCAAACAATAATTTGGAGTCGGCTTGGAAGTAGAGAGGTAGAGTTTTCTTTAAACAAAATACATATATATATAAAACAATAACAATAACAATAACAATAACAATAACAATAACAATAATAATAACAGGTAAGGTTCACAAGGGCACGGAACAAGGATGGATGGGAGGGGGACAAAGAAGACGAATACAAAACCAGTCTCTCTCTGAAGAGGTGAGGAGGCAGCAGGGAGAAGGAGCAGGAGCAGGAAGGCACTGCAGTAGCTCTCATCCAGGAGAGGCAGGAGCCAAAAGGAGTGCTAATAACTCCAATGCCTTCCCTTTTATACCCTAGTTGGGCAGGGAGTGGGGAGTGAAACAGACTCAGTTTCCCAGGGGAAATCGCCCTGCAGGGAGGGCAAAGCACTTGCACGCCCTCCCCCACTGTTTTCAGAATGGGCATTAACCAACCACACTGTAGATGACAGCCAAAGCAGCAGAAACCTGAATTTACCATTTTTTATTCAGAAATACTTTCCTTATGTCCTTGTGTATTCCTGAAATTTGCTCATTTTGGTTTTGTGCAAATGAGAAGAGAGCTCTTTATATGTTACACAAAATCATTCTGTCTCAAGAACTCTTGAGCATTCATTACCAGTATTAGAAACTTACAGGATTATTTTTACATGCCTGACCAAAACCACTGATTTTCTACCAGACTACTAACAAATGGTTGATATTGCTGTTGCATTAAAATCAGTGTGGTGATCATGTTTTGGTAATCAGGTGTGGGTAAGTGTCCATAAGAAAGAAAATAATTCTTATGTATTACTAGATTATAGAAGTCACATTCTTAATTATAGCTAGATCCAGAGCAGAACCTTTCTTGTTCAACAACTGGGTAGTTCTTCATCTGGGTCAGGGCAATCCCAAGCACTGCTATAGACTGGGCAGTGAATGGCTTCAGAGCAGCCCTGAAGATAAGGACTTGGGGGTGCTGGTGGATGAGAAGCTTAACATGAGCCACCAGTGTGCACTGGCAGGCCAGAAAGCCAATCACATCCTGGGCAGCATCAGGAGAAGCAGAGCCAGCAGGTTGAGGGAGGTGATTCTCCCCCTCTACTCCACTCTGGTGAGAACCAACCTGGAGTACTGCATCCAGTTTTGGAGCCCCTGTTATAGGAAGGATCTGGAGGTGCTGGAATGTGTCTAGAGAAGGGCCATGAGGATGATCAGAAGGCTGGAGCACCTCTCCTATGAGGACAGACTGAAGGAGTTGGGGCTGTTCAGTCTGGAGATGAGAAGTCTCTGAGATGATCTAATTGTGGCCTTCCAGAAAGCTGGGGAGGGATTTTTTAGGGTGTCAGGTAGTGATAGGACTAGGGGGAATGGAACAAAACTAGAAATGAGTAGATTCAGATTGGAAGTTAGGAAGAATTTATTCCCCATGAGGGTAGTAAGACACTGGAACAGGTTGCCCAGGGAGGTGGTGGAAGCCTTGTGCCTGGAGGTTTTTGCAGCCAGGCTGGATGTGGCTGTGAGCAACCTGGCCATGTCAAGGGGGCTGGAACTAGATGACCCTTGAGGTCCCTTCCAACCCTAGCAATTCTATGATTTTATGATTCTAAATGTGACAGATGACATCTTCAGAGCCTTTTCCTCACCTTGAGTAACTAAAGCAAAGCCTAAAGCACAAGTGTGTGTAACTCAGGGGACTGACAATTGTGTCATTGTTATTATTAGTTCCCAAATGCCCAACCAAAATTCTAGTTATTTTTGTGAAAATGGGGTTGGGATTTTAAATCTCTTGTTATCAGAGCAAATCTAATCCTAATCTGATTCCTAGGGTGCTTTTTCTGCCCATTAGCACAGTCATTACTAGGCAAATGCTGTGTTACCAGGTGGTACAATGGTAATTCTTGGACTATTACTCTGTTCTTCCCAAACATCTTATGTATCTGTTTTTTCTAGTTATGAAGCATAGTAAGTGATAACAAAAATATCCAATCTCATCACCAAAGGAGGCCATGAAGATGATCAAAAGGCTGGAGAAAAACTGGAGTGAGATCTTTTCAACCTGGAGAAGAAGAGGGTCACAGGAAACCCCATCATAGTATTCCAGTACTTAAAATGTGGCCACAGACTGGATGGAGGCTCTCTCTTCACATGGAGACACATGGAGAGGACAAAGGGCAACAGAAGAGGCTTCATCTTCAGAGAGATCTTAAGCTGTCTTTGCTTTTATGGAGTTGTGGAAACAATCTGGTACTCTGTATGACTTCACAGTTTGGTGCCTTCCTAAACCCATTCAATCAACCTGTCTTCTCAGTAAGTTTCTTTAGACCTATCAACACATGTGCTCATTTGTAATCTTTTTGGCCCAGCTCCTTCTAATCTCTGTTTTGCTTTGAATAACCTTTCCACCCACAGCTCCTTGAAAGAAAACTGTGGTTTGGGTCCAACATTTCTTAGGAATTTATTTTTAAATATGAGAGAAAATATGTGCATAGCAGATCATAGAATCATAGAATCAATAAGGTTGGAAAAGACATCAAAGATCATCAAGTCCAACCTGTCACCCAACACCTCATGACTACTAAACCATGGCTTCAAGTGCCACATCCAATCCCCTCTTGAACACCTCCAGGGACAGTGACTCTACCACCTCCCTGGGCAGCACGTTACAATGGTCAACAACTCTCTCAGTGAAGAACTTTCTCCTCGCCTAGAGTCTAAACTTCCCCTGGTGCAGCTTGAGACTGTGTCCTCTTGTTTGGTGCTGGTTGCCTGAGAGAAGAGACCAACTCTTGTTGGAACTAGATGATCCTTGTGGTCCCTTCCAACCCTAACTGAAACTATGAAACTATGAAACCCCCACTGGTCTACAACCTCCCTTCAGGTAGTTGCAGAGAGCAAGAAGGTCTTCCCTGAGCCTCCTCTTCTCCAGGCTAAACAATCCCAGCTCCCTCAGCCCTCATAGGGCTTGTGCTTGAGACCTCTCCCCAGCATTGTTGCCCTTCTCTGGACACGTTCAAGAGTTTCAATGTCCTTCTTCAACTGAGGGCTCCAGAACTGGACACATTACTCAAGGTGTTGCCTAACCAGTGCTGAGTTCAGGGGCACAATGACCACTCTTGTCAACAACTTTTGGATGTGATCTTTAATTAGAGGTTACCATGACTGCATTGTTTGATCCTGGGTTGTCGCTTTGGTTTTGGGAGGGGCTTTTTGTTTGTGCTCTGTTTGGTTGGTTGTTTTTCCCCCTGACAAATGTGTTCTCTGATTTGTGGGCATATTTAATTTGTGAAATACTTCAGGTCTGAGTGCATGTGTATTAGATGGAGTATGAGTTTGTAAAGGAGAAAAATAGTTCTTTCCAAATTACATTGGCAAATATGCTATTCTTGTGAAAGTTACTTGAAAAGTTGGCGCTTGTGCTGAAATTTATAGTCAACCTTTCAACATCAGCCTACTGACACTGAGCATCTATTGGTTTGTCTATGGACAGTTGAGTCATAGTGCAAATGTGTAAATAAGGAAATAACTGAATTAGCCCATAAGTCATGACTGAACAGACTTCATAATGAGATAACTCTAGACCTTCAGGATGTGGTGAACTATATACAGAGAGGTGCAGTGTTATCTCATTACAACACACATTTTACTAAAGAATATCATGCTCTGAGGCATAGATTTATACTGCAACACATCCCTGCCTCAGGCCTGTTTTGAGATACAAGGTGAAAGGACAAGTAGCTTTAAAACTTGAAAAGCAGACTCCTTTTACAGTAGCTGGGTATGTAACATGCTGTTATATTCAATGGCTTATTGAGTGTGTTAATTGCAAGCAATAAGGCTGAAAAAATTATGTTCTAATGAATAGCTTCCCCTGCAACCAATGCCATCCAAAGTATTTTCAGAAAGCAGACAGAAACTCCAAGAAAATAAATTCCAATTGCATTTGGGGACTCAGATGTCTGCTGTTCTAAAGTTGCTGCTATATTACTATGGCATATTCAGTCAGTAAGAGCAGCAGCTTAAATGTTGCTGCTTTTCTTCTCATGAAGAGAGGGGTTAGCAAATACAGTTGTCCAGTCTACTTAATCTCTGCTAAGGATAAACCTGTGGCAGCCACCTCTTCTAGGAATGAAGAGTTTAATGCTGTGATTTGATTGGTCTCTATTTTTAGTGTGGTGTAAATCTAAGGTAGCCCAGTAAAATTATTGAAGTGCTGTCTGTCAAATCAACTGCTGTGACAGAGCATCAAATCTGCAATGGGAAACTCCCTCCCTTGAAATAAAGGTTAATCCATTAGAGGCTGATCTTGGTGCTGGAGGAATTTCACCCACAGCTATGTTACTGGAAGTTATAATGGTTGCAATGAGGTATAAAAGTAACTTTCAAAGTTGTGATCAAGGATTCATGACAAAATAAATCTTGAGTGCTTCATTCAGCAGGAAAAAAAAAAAGAACAGAATCATTTTTGAATTTGAGAACTGCAAAGTAGGAGTGACTAATAGCGGTTCAAAGAAGAGAAATCTGGTAGAAGATAAATGCAATGAGGTCACCACAATCAAAGAGGAGGTGGTCAGTGACCTGGTACGCCACTTAGATGCACACAGATTAATGGGGGCAAATGGGTTACACCCAAGAACACTAAAAGAGTTGGGAGATGTGCTCGCCAAGCCACTTTCTGTTATTTACCAGAAGTCCTGGCTATCCAGGGAGGTCCCAGTGGACTGGAAGGTAGCAGATGTGACACCCATCTACAAGAAAGGCCAAAAGGAAGATCTGGGGAACTGTAGGCCTGTCAGTCTGACCTTGGTGCCAGGGAAAGTCGTGGAACAGATGGTCTTGACTGCCACTATACACTCTATAGAGGACATCCAGGGGATCAGGCTCAGTCAGTGTGGGTTTATGAAAGACAAGTCCTACATGAGGAACCTGATCTTCTATGGCAAGATGACCTGCTTAATGGCTGTGGATATTATCTACCTGGACTTCTGTAAAGCCTTTGATACCGTTTCTCATGAAACAGCGGGTGCTCATGGCTTGGATGAGCACATGCTCTGCTGGATGAAACACTGGCTGGACAGCTGGGCCCAAAGAGTGGAGTTAAATCCAGCTGGTGGGCAGTCACAAGTGATGTTCCTCAGGGCTCAGTGTTAAGAATACTTCCGTTTAACATCTTTATCAGTGATATTGATTAGGACTTAGAGTGCACCATTAGTAAATTTGCAAATGACACCAAGTTAGGTGGGAACATTGATCTGCTTGAAGGTAGGGAAGCTCTACAGGGAGACTTAGATTGGATAAATGGGCTGAAGTCAATGACTCAACAAGGCCATGTGTGGCGTCCTGCACTTGGGTTGCAACAACCCCATGCAACACTACAGGCTTGGGGAAGTGTGGCTGGAAAGCTGTCAGGGAAGTGATTATTCCCCTGCACTCAGCACCGGTGAGGCCACACCTTTGAGTAATGTGTTTGGTTTTGGGCACCTCAATACAAGAAAGGCACTAGAGCTGGTGCAAAGATGAGCAGTTAAGCTGGTGAAGGGCTGGGAGAATACACCTTAAAATGAGTGGGTGAGGGAACTGGGATTGTTTGGTTTGAGGAAGAGAGGGGGATGAGGGGAGATCTAGTCACCCTCTACAATTACCTGAAAGGACAGTATAGAAAGGTAGGTGCTGGTCTCTTCTTATAGGTAATTAGTGATAGGACAAGAGGGAAAGGCCACAAGCTGCACAAGGGCAGGCTTAGGTTAGACATAAGGAAAAAAAAAATCACTGATAGAGTGGTCAGGCATTGGAATGTGCTGCTGGATGTATTTAAAGGTCATTTATATGTGGCACTTAGTGATATGGTTTAGTGGTGAAATTAATAGAGTAGGGATAACGGTTGGACCTGATGATCTCAAGGGTCTCTTCCAACCTTAATGATTCTATGATTCTGTAATTTGTTATTATTTCTCTGCTTGTATTACTCTGGCATGGAGTGACCCAAAGGGTGTTGCACAAAGAAATTGTGTCCTAAGGAACTTCAGGCCAACACTATAAAGAAGATCTGGCTAGGGACCTGACAAACTTAATTGATGAGGGCAAATGCATGGGAGACATCATAACACTAATTTTACAGTTGCTGTACTGGGCTTCCCATAGGTCATCTCTGTGTACTTCATGGCTGGCCTGATCACAGAGCACTCACTGTGCTAAAAAGATCTGCCATAAATAATGTGTATTGAATAAGTAATAATGTGGTGGGGGAATTTATATCTGCTTTCTCAGTGGCTGTCTTGCCCTCGCCTTGGGGGATGGTATTTTATCTCCATTTTCAGTAAGGATGGTAACAATTTAATTTGGGAGTTGTTTCAAGATTGCCCTTAATCTCTGTATCAACCTCACTGTGATCTGACTTTACTGTTTCTTTATGTGGCTGAAAAGTCTTTTATTATTTGGTCTCATCATTGTTGCTGTATTTTGCTCATTTTAATTCTGTGGGCACTCCTCTCGACTTCTGAGACATGACATTCTTCCTTGACCAGTTGCCTTTTTCCCTTTCCTTACAGTCTTTCCACACTGGACAAATAATGAACAGCAAAGAACAATGAAATCATCAAGGCTGAGGCTTCCTCCTCAGAAGGATTCTGGGAGAGCCCTGCATGTCAGGGAACAGTATGACGAAACATAAAAACCCACAGATAAGTTTCTGTGGATGTTCTTTCACTGTTACAAATAAGCTGCCATGAGGCAAAGAGAAAACTGACAAAGGGTAGCTGGAAAATTTATTTATTCCTACTGGGGGAAATGGGGATGTCACACTTCCTCTTTCAGTCTTTTTCTGAACAAAATTGCAGTCAAGGTGTACAGTTCAATTTCCGCTGTAGAAGTAGAAATCAATTGTCAAATCAAAAACTTTCTGATTAGCACAATGGTTTAGTTGACTAGGTGGTGTTGGATGATAGGTTGGACACGATGATCTTGAAGGTCTCTTCCAACCTGGTCTATTCTATTCTATTCTATTCTATTCTATTCTATTCTATTCTATTCTATTCTATTCTATTCTATTCTATTCCATTCCATTCCATTCCATTCCATGCCATTCCATGCCATTCCATTCCATTCTAACATTATTTTCCCTAAGTTTTCTGGTTTGCCACATTGTCTGCATTAGAATTTCCTCCTCACTTTCAACACCTCCTGTCACTGATTCCAGATATTATGCAGCTACAGGGAGAGTGGAAGCAAAGGAGGATGGTAAAACAGAGGGTAAGTTTTCTTTCATTCGCAGGCTTTCTCTCCCAGAATATTTTCTATTACTGAATTAAATAGCAGAAACCTAAGTCTTAACAAAGAAGTGTAGAGGAGGAAAAAAAAACCAACAAAGAAATGGAAAATTGAAGTGATTGCTTTTGTCAATCCTTGGGAAAAATGTGATAATTGAAAAAAAAAATTCAGACAGAACAATGCTCATCTTTGATGGTCTTATTTCTCTGGAAGAGTCTCTTATATTGACTTAATGATATCCACTGGAATTGAAACAACAGTGTCTACACAAGGGACTTACCCTGTTTAATTGCATCAGCTGAAAGTGATTCTTTTTTTTTTTTTTTGGCAGAGACAAACATAGGGAGATAGAAAAAAAATAAATGGCTATTTTTATGTGGTGAAATAAAAGGAGGAAGCAAAGCAAACAACTTATGGCACTGAAATGCCATATTATTATATCTAGGAAACCATGACCAAAAGATGCTAATTTGTCTCAACTCACTCACTGTGAGGGCTCCCTTTGATCCTCCTGCCTTTCTTAGATTGTGATGTTCTCACATTTTAATGCAGCATCATTTGACATTGAGATGCAGGGAAAATTGTCCAGTAAACAGCTTTCTTGTACTGATTTGGAGCTTGTGAGAAAGATTATAGCATGAGCTGGAGCCTGCCACAGGAGAAATGGATTATTACTCTGGGAGCACTTACATCAAGGAGGGCCCTTTTACAGCTGAAAGAGGCAACCCTTTACAAAGAGCTATGTTCTGTGAACTCCTTGTCAGCTTGCTGAAAGTGCTAACTCACAGCATACGGGTCATTCCTCCCTAGAAGTATGCAAGAAAAACCTTAGCCTGCTATTTGTGACTTCTTCTCCTCGAATTTAAAGATGTTTTCTACAAAATGACATCAAAGAAAAATAAAACAACCACCTAAAAATCAAATTTAATGAGACAGATGGTTTAGGGAGGCATAAGAAAAGGGGTGGCTTAAAAGACATCAATGCTCTGCTCACAGTAGGTTAAGCTTTCAACAAACCAGCCTGTGTGATTCGGATAAAACGGGAGTGGTGGCATTTTCCAACTGAGTTCAAGTTCTGATATAACTCAGAGCTGTGTGACCAGGATCTCCCTGAGTTTCCCCACCCTGAAATCCTGCTTTTCTTCCTATCAGTTTCAATGCTAGGATAAAATGAAAAGCCTCCCAAGGGAACATTTTAAATTTTGGTTTTGAGGGATTTTTCCTTTTTCTTTCTTTTTTTTTTTTGTTTAAGTCAAAGAGAACCACAGAATAAATTATTACAAGGACATTTAAAAGGATTTCATTTCCTTGAGCATACATATGCATTCTGCTGCAGCGTGTCCTCTCCCTCCCAGTGTAGCCATTGATCCACAGCTTTTATAATGAACTCTAATAACAACTCTATTACTGCACGGCTCCTGATTGGCTCAGACACCCACAAAATTAGCTACAAAGAAGCCAGCTTGTCAATATTAATTCCGCCACAGAGATTACTTGTTATGGTAGAACAAAGGTGTTTTGGCTCGAGCTGAACAACTTAACTCCTTGTCTCATAAAATTTAAGCTGCTATTGATCGCCTTCCTCTATTGTGCTGAAGGATTAAAACGCACACAGGCCCGCGCGCGCACACACGCAGGCAGACAGCAGCACGCTGGATCACTCTGATGCATTCCCCTAAACCGCAAGCCGCCCCCTTCCCTTCCCTTCCCCTTCTCTCCCCTCCCTGTCTGCGAAGAATCATTCAGTAACATGAAGCAAATTAAATCAATGAATTCATCCTAGCAGATGGGTGCTTTAACAGTCAGTTAGCCTTTAGATAATTGAGGCGTTGACTCCGGAATCATAAAATGGATGGCTCGTTTGTACATTTTACTGAAATAGATCACCGAGGTTAAATAAATGAAATCCCATTTGTCAGGCGGTAATAAATGGCCTCCCCTTCTGCAAACAGCTCTGTTTGGCCTAATAAATACAGGGATGTTACAGTGCTCCTCCCTTGATAGGGTTATGGCTTAATGAAATGGTCTTTCCTCTGCTTGTTTTTGCCTCCTCCTGCACCGTGTGATAAGTAGCGAACCAACGAAGCTTGTAATTACAATCTTACAGAGAACCCAGCCAATCTGTATATAAATCTCACCATCCAATTACAAGATGTAATAATTTTGCAGTCAAGCTGGTAATGAGGTCTAATACTCATGCATGTGATAATCCCCCCTGGATGCTGACTCTATCAGATGTTAGCTTTGTAATTATACTGGCAGAAAATCATTATTTCATGTTCAGCAGAAAAATGAGGTTGGTGGGAAGTTAATTTTCTCTATGCTCTGTGAAGCATAGACAAAATTTTAATGATTTAATCATTATGGTTATCCCTTTTGCAATTGACCCACGTTACTTCTGTAGAAACATTGGCACATTTAAAAGTCCCTGTTACCCGATAAAGCTTGCCAGGTATGCAGCTTTTAATGTAAGAATAACCGTATACAATTAAACTATTAACCTGCTTGATAGGGGAAAAATCCATAGTTTTTATGTTTTCATTATTTACACACGGGATCCAAAGGAATGTTTCTGTCCAGTCCACACTGTGATAAAAAAAAGACTCTTAAATAAAGAAAAGAGAAAAATGCTATAATTAGGATGTGAGCTCTCAGAGCAAAACAGCAGGTTCACAGTGCTCACAATGGTATTTTAGCAGCTCAGTAATCTTTTGTTCCTTTCCAGTGTAGGAGACATTCATGAGACGTTATACCTCTACACAAAGAGTTTATGATGCATAATCAGCATTTTCCCAAGAAATAGTTTAAAGGAACAGCCTGTGATACATATTTTTAATGCCTTTTTTTTTTTCTGTTCTCAATTTTATTTTATTATTCTGTTACTTCAGTTTGTCCAGCCCACAAAGTGGAAGGATGTGGAATAAGAGAGAAGGGAGAGTGAGAAAATAGCAGCACAACAAAAAATACAGGGAAGTAAGCAGGCAGGGAATAATTGCATATTGAAAATTTAGGGCAACTAAGATATTTAACATTAAATTACCTCAAAAAAAAAAGTTGGTGAAAATATCACAAAATTCTTTTGAGCTAGGACTTCATCACAAGATTGGAAGACATGTAGTACTTAAAGCACTTCCCAAATCACTTAGGTTTGTAAGCTTAATTCCGCTATTTCTAACTTTTGATTCTGTGCCATAATCATAGAATCATAGAATTGTTAGGGTTGGAAGGGACCTCAAGGTTCATCTAGTTCCACCCCTCTGCCATGGGCAGGGACACCTCACACTACAGGAGGTTGCTCAGAGCCACATCCAGCCTGGCCTTCAAAACCTCCAGGGATGAGGCTTCCACCACCTCCCTGGGCAACCTGTGCCAGTGTCTCACCACACAGTGTGTGTCTCACATTCTGAAATGTTGTTTCCAGAAATGTAGTGAGACATATTGGTGCCTGTGGCAGGGTAGAACCACTCCTTCCCAGGTAGAAAACAACTAGGGCCTCCTCAGAACCAAAGCTACGTGGAGATGTCTCCACTTCAGGCTAGAGCTGAGCCAGCCCTGAGGGTAGCTGGGTGGATGTGGTATATGAAGGAGGAAGATATGAAGGTAGGGCACCACTCTCATAGTGAAGAACTTCTTCCTAACATTCCATCTGAATCTACCCATTTCTACTTTTGTTCCATTTCCCCTAGTCCTATCATTACCTGACACCCTAAAAAGTCCCTCCCCAGCTTTCCTGTAGCCCCCTTCAGATACTGGAAGGCCACAGTAAGGTCTTCTCGGAGCCTTCTCTGCTCCAGACTGACAGCCCCAACTCTCTCAGCCTGTCCTCATAGGAGAGGAGCTCCAGCTCTCCAGTAAACATCCATTTACTGGCTGGTATCACATATCTATATGCATGTACTTGTGGGTATGGATGTCTATGTACATAAATATGTGTATATACACTCTGTGTCTCTAAGTCAGATTTTTAAAAAGTTAATTGAATTTTATCTTCTGGAAATTTCTTTATATTTCCTTTTGAAAAAGCAGCAAAATTAGGACTTGTGTTATGCTTCAGCTGATGACTTTTAGGTAGGCTTTACCTGGTATACCTAGAAGCTTACCACACCAGAATCCAACTAAGACACAAAATATGTAAAAGTTACCCTCATATTTGATTCCTGCTAGGCTTACAAGGAGACTTTTGTCTGAAGGCAAAAGCAGTTACATGCAATGCCCAGAGACTGACCTGCAGATAGGCAGAAATCTTCTGAGCCCTTGAGATGAGGCTGGTTGCATTTAACTTCAGATTTGGCCTTCCATACCCTGAGTGAGCCATCTGAAGCCCCTTTGGAGTCAGTGAGTGCACCAGAACTGAGGTTCTCCCAGGCAACCAGCACCAGAACAAGAGGACACAGTCTCAAGCTGCGCCAGGGGAAGTTTAGGCTTGAGGTGAGGAGAAAGTTCTTCACTGACAGAGTTGTTAGCCATTGGAATGTGCTGCCCAGGGAGGTGGTGGAGTCGCCATCCCTGGAGGTGTTCAAGAGGGGACTGGACGTGGCACTTGGTGCCATGGTTTAGTAGTCATGAGGTGTTGGGTGACAGGTTGGACTTGATGAGCTCTGAGGTCTTTTCCAACCTTATTGATTCTATGATTCTATGCTCTACTTTTGGATAAGGTGGTCTCTATCCAAAAATTGCCTTTTTATCCATCCATTGACTAGAAAAAGTAAATGTACTAGTAGTTCAGATGTTGATGACTACACTGTAGGCCTCAAAGATTAGTTGAAATAAATTCTACCCTTACCTCCTTCATGGATCCAGCCTAAAGTGGCTCTGGAGAAGGCCTGGGGGTCTATCATGTATTATGTATTAAACTCTTAATCTAGTGATATAAAAAAGGCAACTTGACAGACACGAATCCTGATCTAATTATAGTTCCCAGCCTTAAAACAGGATTATTTTTTAATGAGTCCTGTAACTCAAAGCACATATATATTTAGACAATTTATCAAACCTCTTAAGAAGAAAATCCTGACATTAGTTATGGCAATTCCACTGGTACTCCATACGTTTTCTTCCTGCAGGATGGTGATGAGGAATGCAGATAACCTAAAATTAATTAAGTTATTAAGAAGCAATGAAGACTAAGGGACTTGAAGAGGAGCATAATACACCAGTCAAATGGACAGTCAGTTGCTGACAAACCTATTGTGTGTAACATGTGGAGTAATTTGAAATACTTAATGCCTTGCTGGAGACAAAATACATATTTTTTTTTTCTGAATTTGTAGAAAGATGAGGGTATTATTGCAGCAGCTGAGTCCAAAGTAATAAAAAATGAAAATGAAATATTAGACCAAGAACAACAAGGAAAATAAACTATGAAATGCCATTTAAGTCAAAGGCCTTTCCTTTTCTGGAAGATTGCATTCCTTTCATGCCATGTCAGTCAGGGTTGACGTCTTACACAAATTTCATCATGAGTTTGCCATGTTTTGAAGGAGAAGGGTTGGAGTTATATGTATTCTTGAAGTGATGGGTTTGGGGAATGTTTCTACATTTCCTTAAAAAGAAAAAAAGATAATATATAGAATTCTATCAGTTTGTTCCATAAACAGTAGTGCTGGTGAAATGTGGCTTCCTGAAGATGAGTGTCCTGCACTTGTTTCTTTCTTGCCTTTCAGAGACCCTCCTTGTCTTCATAGGTTCTACAAGACCAAGTGCAGGGTCCTGCATCTGGGTCAAGGCAATCCCAGGCACAAATCCAGGCTGGGCAGTGACTGGCTGGAAAGTAGTCCTGAGGAGAGAGACTTGGGGGTGCTGGTGGAGGAGAAGCTCAACAGGAGCTCTCAATGTGCACTTGCAGCCCGGAAAGCCAATCAGATCCTGGGCTGCACCAGGAGAAGTGTGGCCAGCAGGTCAAGGGAGGTGATTCTCCCCCTCTACTCAGCCCTGGTGAGACCCCACCTGGAGTACTGCCTCCAGTTCTGGAGCCCCTATTACAGGAAAGATCTGGACCTGCTGGAACATGTCCAGAGGAGGGCCATGAGGGTGATCAGAGGGCTGGAGCACCTCTCCTATGAGGACAGACCGAGGGAGTTGGGGCTGTTCAGTCTGGAGAAGAGGTCTCCGAGGTGACCTTCTTGCGGCCTTCCAGTATCTGAAGGGGGCCTACAAAAGGGCTGGGGAGGGACGTGTCAGGCAGTGATAGGACTAGGGGGAATGGAATGAAGCTGGAGGTGGGGAGATTCAGGCTGGACATGAGGAGGAAGTTCTTCCCCATGAGAGTGGTGAAGCCCTGGAATGGGTTGTCCAGGGAGGTGGTTGAGGCCCCGTCCCTGGAGGTGTTTAAGCCCAGGCTGGATGAGGCTCTGGCCAGCCTGATCTAGTGCAGGGTGTCCCTGGCCATGGCAGTGGGGTTGGAACTAGATGATCCTTGTGGTCCCTTCCAACCCTGACTGATACTATGATACTATGAAATTGAATTTAAATCCAGTAGAATAATTTAAGTATTGCATAGGTATGGTGATGTTCTAGAGGGTGGATGTTGGTTCTACTGTTTTCATTTTCCACATGCAGTGTTGAAGAGGTGAACTTGTCTTGCAGGGCTGTAAGCCAGTCTTTGCTACTCAGCAAGTTATAAGAAGCAGAACTAGTAACTCAGCTTCTCACCTAAATTCAGCAAAATGTTTCTATCTCATCTTAATCTCTGAAAATAACACAGAAATTATGCAGACAGTGGTTGTATCTAAAATCCAGTATATCTCTGCATTTTCATAGAGCCTGCAGCAATGATTGTTGTGTGGTCTAGCCTTTGGATCTCTTAGAGCTTTCTGATGATTCTGATGACATGTCTGGAAGACTCACAGTTCCTGAGGTCATACACACTACTTGGTAGGTGAACTGTGTATAAATTTGGGGCCTAGTTTGTTAATCTGGAGGTGATTCATTGAGAGAGCAAACCTACACAAACAAGAGCCCATGACTGAGTCCTAGGGTGTGAGAAAATAGCAGCTAGAGAGGTTGTCCTATTCTTAGTTGTCTTAGCGCAGTCTCTGCCTGCATTCCCTAGTGCTGACTCACCCTTCCCCAGCTTGACAGCTCTGGCATTTTCCTTGAGTGCCACAAATCTCCCAAGTGTCAGGCAATGATCTTCCCTTAGTCACATCTAGCCATGTTCACCTCCTCTTTCAATATGGGCTTCACCTTTAAAACAGTGTAGAGGAAGTCCCTGCTCATCCACTTTGCAGATGGAGTGGTGTCTGGACTTTGCCTTGCACGTCCACTTTGTCTTTGTGTTACAGTTCTCTCTGTCTGGGACCTAACTGCAGCCAAGCCACAGAGGTGGAAAGTTGGCATTCAAAATTCTGGAGACTGTCTGTGAGGCAGCCTTTGATTTTTGTATGGGTTTACATAATTCTGTTTGAGCATAAAATCAGAATTATTTTGGTTGGAAAAGACTTCCAAGATCATCAGGTCCAAACGTTATCTAACTCTACCAAGTCTGGTGGTAAACTATATCCCTTAACATCACATCTTTGCATCTTTTAAACACCTCCAAGCTTCCCCTTGGGGAGCTTATTCCAGAGTTTGATAACCTTTCAGTGAAGAATTTTCTTCTAATAGCTGATCTAAACCTCACCTGGCACAGCTTGAGGCCATGTCCTCTTGTTCTATCACCTGTTACCAGGGAGAGGAGATCAATGTGCCTTTCTCTACAACTTCCTTTCTGGTAGTTGTAGAGGGAAATGAGGTCTTCTCCAGCCTCCTCTTCTTCAGGCTAAACAATCCCAGTTGCCTCAGCTGCTACTCATAAGACTTGTGCTCTAGACTCTTCACCAGCTTTGTTGCCCTTCTCTGCACCCATTCCAGCACCTCAACATCCTTCTTGTAGTGAGGGGCTCAAAACTGAACACGGTACTCAAGGTGTGGCCTTACCAGCACTGAGTACATGAGGACAATGACTTCCCTGGTCCTGCTTGTCATGCTATTCCTGATACAGGTCAGGATGCTGTTGGCCCTCTTGGTCACCTGAGCACACAACTGGCTCATATTCAGCTGGCTGTAGATCAACACCCTCAGATCTGGGAGGAATGGCTGACACACCAAGAAGCTGTGTTGCAATCCAGCATGACCTAGACTGAAGTGTAGGGCGGAAGAAATGTAATTTAATTCAATGAGGGCAAAGGTAGAGGCCTGAATCTGGAACAGAATGACCCCATGTATTAGTACAGGTTGAGGGCTGACCTGCTGGAGAGCAGGTCTGGGAGAAGAACCTGGGACCATGAGCCTATGATGTGCCCTTACAGCCAAGAAGGCAAATGGCATCCTGGGATGCATGAAGAAGAGAGTGGCCTGCAGGTAGTGGGAGGCTCTCCTCCCACTCTATTCTGCCCTGGTGAGGCCTCATCTAGAATACTGCATCAAATTCTGGGCTCCCCAGTTGAAGAAGGAACTACTGGAAAGAATCCATCAGAGAGCTACTAAGATGATCAGGGGACTGGAACATCTGCCTTAGGAGAGGAGGCTGATAGAATTGAGTCTGTTTAGCCTGGAGGAGACTGAGTGTGGGATCTTACTAATTTTTGTAAACATCTAAAGGGAGAGAGTCAGGAGGATGGAGCCAGACTCTTCTCAGTGGTGTCCAGTGACTAGATGAGGGGCAGTGCACACAAACTGGAACACAGCATGTTCTGTGTAAACATAGAGGGAAAAATTCTTCACTTCGAGTGGCAGAGCACTGGAACAGACTGCCCAGAGACTGTGGAGTCTCTGAAGGCATTCAAAATGCTCCAGGATCTGTCCCTGTGTGATTTATTCTAGGTGATCCTGATCTAGCAGGGGGATTGAAGTGAATGATCTTCAGAGGTCCTTTCCAACCCCAACCATTCTGTGAGTCCTGGGGAACACAACTAGTGACTGCATTTAATTCTGTTCACCAGGAAATCCAGACAGCTTTTTTTTACCCAGTGAGTTGTGCCCATGTCCAAGCCATGAGCAGCCACTTTCTCCAGGAAGATGCTGAGGAAGACAGCATCAAATGCTTTACTGAAGTCCAGGTAGACAACATCCATAGCCTTCCTTCATCCACTAAGCAGGTTACCTTGTTGTAGATGGATGGTTCATTGAGCAGGATTATATATTCCACTGAACAGATCCAATCCTTAAAAGAATTTCCAGGTTCAGCCATGATTTCGTTGGGCATCTTTTGACAGCTGAACCCACTGAAACTGAATATAAAATTCCTAGTGTATTTTTGTGCAGAAAATAGGCAATCCTTTTGTGATGTGAGATGATACCAGTGCCTCATATGAAGGGTTTAATTTATAAAAAGGCACTAGCTCTTAGTAGTTGCTAGGTAACCTTGACCTTTTCCCAAAGGCTATGCTCTGCCAAGGCAGGTGTTTCAGCAGAGGTAATGATTCTGTCTGGGGTTTAGTCAACACGTTGGTAGTAACTTATTCTGCAGAGAATTTGAGAGGATGCCGTTTTGGACCCAATAGTCATCTTCCACCCATCCTACTCTTCCATTCATATTTCTCTCTTTTCTTTAAAAAGTGAAAAAATGGAGGAACAAAACTCCTCTAATTTGCCTGTGAAACCTTGTCACTATAGTTGTGAGAATTACCTGTCCTCCTCTGCAGACTGGGCACTTAAAATGTGAACGACTGTTTTCTGCCTGTGACAAAGTATAGTTGTGAAACCTTCTCCTCAGAGTAATAAATTAAAAGAAATAATACAAAAAAAGGAAGGAATATGTCCATTTCCAAGGTGACAGGGTGGTTATTGAAAGCTGGGTTCTTTAGAATGAGCCAGAACTTCATAAAGCAAGTAATTTCTAAGTAAGGTTTATTTTTGTCTCTGATTATATGTCAGCATTTTATCTTCTGTATTAGGGTCTGTGAGAGGCTAAAATCTTGTCTCTTCTGGTGTGACTCAACAAAGATAAAATCACTTGCTGCTTGCCCAGACAATAGCTGATGTGTGTTGGGCAGAGCCACTGGAAGGACTCTTGGAAGGTGCAAAGATAACATTGCTCACTGGACTGCAGCTGGCCTACAACAATGGCCCAAGGGCCCAGCCATCATACCTTCAGGACAAGATCATTTCCAGCCATCAGATACCCCAGGAAGGGAGGATGATGAGATGATGGATTCACCACTTGTTTCCTGATGTGTAATGAATGTGTGGGTAGGTAGATGGAGAAGGAGGAAGGGGAGCCCCCCCCCCCCCCCATCCCAACCAGACTGCTGCCCAAACTCACATGAATATACAGAAAGATTTCCTGGGGAACAATACCTGGATACTTACCTAAGGATGATTTCCTGGCCCCTGATTTCCTGAGGGACAATACTTGGACACATAGCTAAGGACTAAAGAACTGTATAAAAGACTTGAGCAACTATTGGCTTAGCAGAAGAAAAATGGAGACCCAAAAACACAGATGAAGGAAAACATAGAAGGACAATGCCGCTGAGAAGGAAAGCACAAGAGAAGGAAAAGCCTGGGACAATGTTACTTTGAAGAAAAGAGGCCATGGAGCCTGGAAGAAGCAGACTGAACCCTCTCTCCATGTCCTAAGTTCCACCTGCTGCAACTCATGGAGCTGAAGAGGTCTGCCCAGAGGACCAGATCTCTTCTACAGCCAAAGCCTTGGCACCCTTTCTCTACAGACCCAACATCTCCTGCAGCACCTTTCCTCCACAGACTCAAACTGTCTTGGTGGGGTGAGGGGTGTGGTAATATAATTCCTTTCCTCTTCTCTCTCTCTATTTTCTCTCTCCTGTTCTGATCCCTCCACTTTATTTATGTAATAAATAGTCTAGCTGTTGATATTTTGGCCCAGTTTGTGCCACTCATTTCACAACATGGGAATATTCAAAAGAACTGAGTCTCTTTCCCTCTCCAGACTGAGACAGGTCATAGAATCATACAATAGCAGGTTGGAAGGGACCTCAAGGATCATCTAGTCAAGCCTCTCTTTCTAAGTTTGATTTTATTGCTTGTTCTCAGCAGATCATTTCTAAGAGTTATTTCTTTATTGCCTCTGTGTTTGTTGCCTTTTTCTTTTAAGAGGAAAGGCAAAAAAAAGACATTTGAAAAGATGTATATTTTCCACACGCACACCCAAACGGTTCGTAAGTTGATGAGACAACATTAATAGCAAGTAGGATATTTAGTTCTGTGACTAAAAAAATTACCACCTTTAACATAAAAAAAAACCCAAAAAAGGTAGAAAAAGGTGCAAAGACTGCATCCTTATGGGCCAGGGTAACTTACATGACAACTTGTTAAATCAATTTTATGCTTCTTTTAGATCTGCTATTCAGGGTTGGGCTTTTTTTAAGTGCAGATACCATGGCAACCCCCTCTCTCATATGGAATGTACGCTTCTTTAGAGATAAAGAGCAAGTACATGCAAAGATGGAGCAGGATGACATGTAAACTTTTTTCCCCTTTTTTTCTTTAATTTTTATGTTTTTAATATACATTCACACTTCTCTGGGTGAAAAATAGATGCCACACAAACACTAAGCTTTTCTTTCAGCTGCGCTGTATTTTTATTAGGCAATCATATTGTGGACAGTGCAGTTAATTGATCTTGAGCTTATTTCAGAAATAAAATGGGACAGTGCACCCTACACTGCCCTGCTCTATATGTGCATTCATGTGTATGTATATGCATATGTATTTATATGCATATGTATATGCATATAAATGCAGCTAAAGAACTATTCATATCTCCACACGTGTTTTAGTGTAAAATAACTCCTTAAACACTGACACTGATGTCTATAATTTTGATGATTTTGGGTTTTTTTTTAATCACTCCTTAATGGTAAGAAGGTAGCAGAACTATTTGGGTTTGTTGAGTTGTTATGAAGGAGCTGCATAGCTAGCAGGACTAATTATTTTGAGAAGAAAAGCTAAAACACAGCCGAAGTATCAGTTCTGAGAAAAAGCAAGAGGACCCGTACGTGCATGGCAGCTATGAGTTGTCTGGATCAGACTTTTTAGGAGGAGGGTAGCATTTTGGATCTGCCTATTAGCTTTCTAAATAACTGAATTCACAAGAGTCTGCTGGGGCACAGCACATTTGAAAATCCGGTCTCTTATTCCAATTGTTTTAGAAAGAGTTGAATTTAGGTTGTGCGATATTCTTTCTATCCAAAACAAGAAAATTGATCAAGGAAATTGCCATTTCTTATCATCAATCCCGGTTCCCTTCTGTATTCTACACTTTGGCTGGAGACAGGATTATAATTGAAATTTCAGCATCTTAATGTTCTTTTAATTTTTGTATTCCAGCCTGGTTCTCTGATTAAAGACCTGAAATGCCAGTATTGTATCTACCAGCACAAGCAGCACACTCAATTCAGGTTACTGAGTGAGTTGGTTTAGGAGAGAAATTAAAACTTCCTTTATTTTTTTCCAGGGTTTAAATGCACACTACTGAATCTGAAACCCTTGCTGTTCTGAACCTCAGTTTCAGCACTCCAACCCAGAAAAACCCAACTGATTACTCTCTCTCTTGTGTAATCCTGTGGATTATACAGACGACTCACATGCTTGGAGCACTGAAGGAAGGCAAGATGGAGGGTCTGTTGTGCTTTTTCCATCTTAAACATCATTAGTACTGGCATTTGAGTATATTCTAAAATGTCATTACTTATATCAAGCAAACACACATGCATCATCCATCTCATATTTAAAGACTTGATTTTGCTTCCTTTTTGACACACACACACTACTGTTTGAGTGCTGTTACCCACTTCCATCTGCCTTTGTTGTGGTAGTATTTTCACTTGTTGGCATTAAGTTTTGCCAGTTTACATTTCTTTTGACAAGCTTTAGCAGGTTTGAAAGTTTATTTTGGTTTTTCTTTATCAGCTTGGAAATGTCTAAAACTGGTCTATCAAATATGCTGGCAGCTGTAAATCTCATAGGATAAGACTTTACTGACTACAAATAATAAATGGAAATACACATTTCTGCTGGCATTAACTCCCATTAAAATAGGAATACCATTGGTGGTGTTAGAATGTACACCAGTCATCCAATCATCAAATGAATTCACAATAGTATCATAGTATCAGTCAGGGTTGGAAGGGACCACAAGGATCATCCAGTTCCAACCCCCCTGCCATGGCAAGGATATGATGAATTAATTAATTAAATTAAATTAATTAATTAAAATAGTGAAATAATGAAAATCACTATTAAAAAGTTAATTCTGTATCCTTGGATTATAAATAAGCCTCTGTTCACGTTTAGGGGAACTGGATACTGGAGTTCATGTTCACAATGATTTTCCTATGTTGAAATCAATTTGCCTGTACCAACCACTTATGCTTTAACAAGAAAGTAATGCGATGGTGAGAAAAACCATGGCATATTGGGATGTTCCTCTGAGTGCTATTCCCTGAGGCAGCTGCTGGAGAGTATTGAAGGGAGGCTAAATCAACATTGCTTACTTCCCCCCCCCCCCCAAGCCTTTTTTTTCCCAGAGACCAAATGTGCAACCTCTGTAATGCAAATTACATTTAAGCAGCTCTGAGGACTGAGTATGGATTGGTGTTTTGGTGAGCCTGGATCTGTCTATGCGGCCAGAGAACAGTTTGTCTCTATGGTACAAGGCCAATTGTGAATTTATTTCTATATAAAAAAAAGGCAAAGGGTCTGGTTTGTAGTTCTTAAGGACAGATCTGAATTAATTTATTCATTTCAGTTTAGTTTTAATGAAATGGCCACTTGCAAAGTGAGCAGCAGTGCTGAAAACCAAGATAACTGAAAAACTCTATCAGAGACGTGTGAAGGGTTAACTGTAGTCAAAGTACATTCATTAAAATACACTCCAAACAAACACATTATATATGTAGATAGCACACCTTGTAGCTTCCCAGCTCTGAGTTAATCACTGACTGGAAACAGTAAAAACTGCATTTTACAAATGCTTTCAAATAATGATACCTTCAGGACAATAAGTGAATTACAGAAATCTGAAGGTCTCAGAGGTCTGTTTGTTAGGTATCTGCAATTAGCAGGAGTGAATTTTGTAATGCACATATTAGGAGTGCTAAATAGACTGTAAATACTATGGGAAAAACTACTTTTATTTATGCATTGTAGTCAATATTCAGGAATTAACAATAAACTTAAGGTGCATATATGGAATGGTGGAGATATTTCTGTTCTACTTGAGAAAAACCTTTTTTTTCTGCCTTTAATTTTTCACTTGTGGAAAACATCTTGTTGCAGTTTTTGCACACACTAAAAAAAACCCAAACAAATCAGGTTAAAAGCATTTCCCTGAATTAAGCTTTTAGTATTTTATTTAATAGCCATGATAATATTTTATTAATTGTAGTTGTTGGCAATGTTTTTTTGTTTTTCATTTGTGCTCAAAAAAAATGATTTATGCATTAAAAAAACACTTTCTCAAAGGATACCTTTATTTCCTCCTCATACAGAAGTTCTAGATAGCAGACTAAATAAGCTCATAGCTGCAGATTTGAGGCAAGCAATTCTAAGTACAGGTTTCACGTGAAAAACCTTTCAGCTTATTTTCATCTTGGCACTACTGCAAAAACCTCATATGGTTGTTCTTTATTTTTGAGGAAAGACCCAGAAATAATAAAAAAAAAACCATCCCAACAAACAAAATGCTACCACCACCACCACCAAAAATGCTTTTGAAGAAGTTTTGCATTAAGATGTGCACATCACATAAACTAGAGCAATTTCTTCCCTTTATTTCCCTGAGGCTTCCTTCGGGTGTGGGGAGGAGGGGGGGGAACGACACAATGACACAAAAACACCCGACCCAAACCAAAACCAAACCCCCCAAAAAGAAACAACACTTAGCATAAAATACAGACTGAAGTCACCCCCAAAAAGTACATTTTTTTTTCAGAACTTGCCAAGTGAAAGGTTCTGATAGCTTCTTGGGGTTTTTTTTTTTGCCTTTATCTGCTGTAAAGGTAATTCTCAGTAACACCAATTACACAGGATATGCTTAGTACATTCAATTCAAATGCTGTTTTAGTCTATTAAATGTAAAATGTGTTAACTGAAAATGGAACATGCCAATAACAACAATTTAATTATCCAACACATTGTATTTTTAATAGCAGTAAATAGCAGCTTGAAATATTTCTTCTTTCAAGGCAAGCGTTGTTTTTACGTTGAAACCTGAATTAGGAGACTCGATTCAGGGAACGCTCATGAACCCCCCCCCCAAAAAAAAAAGGTACAAGTTCCCATTAACTGTCATTTAAATGTTGCCAATCAAATATGTTTGCATCTGATACTGATGCCATGTGCAATTTATTTATTTAAAGTTTCAGTCACACATGGAAAGTTTTGCAGATGGTGTCTTTTCTCCTCTGTTTTTTCCACGCCCTGCCCCCCTCCAATTCCTCCCCAAACTTCAGCTCTTACTCTCTCGACCCCCCAGTTTGATTCCTTCTTCTTCTAAAAATATAGATCTAATCAGTAGCATGTTTAACAAGAAAGGATCTTTTATGTATTCGGTGTTAGGACAAGGGAAGCATCGCTGTAGATCACTAGAATAAACAACTCGGGCTGATTCAATTACAATGCCTGGGCCAGGCTTTTATCTGCTGGTGACATCATTTCAATCAAAATGTAAAATAATACAATCCAATAGATGCAAGAAGGAGAGATAGGACACAGACTGCTGCACTTAGTCATTTAATAAAAAAAAGTGGAAGAAAGCTCTTTGTGACAGGCTGCTAGGACTTCCATTTCCAAAACTCTATTACCTTGTATAATAGTATTCAAAAGAATCGAATGCAGGAAATTGTCTATTACTTTTTATTAGTAGAAGCTGTTATGTAGGATACAGCCTACTGCACTGTTTTTTCTTTGTTCCTTTAATTAACCAAAGCATGAAATCCTTCTATTGGCAAGCACTTGTTCCAAAGCCTCTGTTCCCTTCTGTTTTTACTGAAAAGGTGCTTTTTCCCCTTTTCTTCTTTTCTTTATTCTGAATGTCTTTTTCCTTCCCCCCCCCCCCTTTTTTTTTATACTAAAAAAGTAATTTTTTTCCAAGTCACTGTAATCTAAAGTCTATCAGTCACCTTAATGGGCTAGGAGAGGGTAGAATGCAGATACAGTTCCATAGTCACAGAACATTTCTTAAAAGAAAGTTTCACATTTGAGATGTGAGGGAGAGTCAGATTGTACCATGGGTAGTCTAGTGCCAATCTTCAGACCATTTCACTTGCCACCAAAAATTAGTTTTTATTACTTAGTTTATTATGATAGGAAAAAAAAAGATAAATTGTTACATATTGATTGGATAACTATGTGGTGCAAAGAAACATATTCTTCCTCCAAGCCATATTCTTGCCCCTATAAGATTGCCTGTGACAGCACAGGACAGGAGTGTGTGCATACCATCAGTCTGGCCATCCTACAGAAGTCTCTTAAATTTTATCAGGGGTAAAACTACTAAATCAGATTCCACTGGGGCATAATTTCAGTGAGTTACACATATATATGAGCACTAATATACCTTTGGAGATAATACATTTAATTGATTTTAATGATTGATTACATATATAATTCAGGTTCACTGCCATTAGGTTCATAAAGGTCATATGACCTTTAGGTGATGTTACTTAATAATGATTTCTATGGCTAAATTGTGATATTAGGTACTGAACAGGATCTTGCTGAAGGCAAGCAATGACTACTACAACAATCACTGAGGCACTCTTCCCACCATGCTTTCCATTTTAGGGCACATTATGATGAAGGTGGTCAAGAAGGCCAATGGCATCCTGGCCCGGATCAGGAATAGTGTGGCCAGGAGGAGCAGGGAAGTCATTGTGCCCCTATACTCAGCACTGGTTAGGCCACACCTCGAGTCCTGTGTCCAGTTCTGGGCCCCTCAGTTTAGGAAGAACACTGAGACTCTTGAATGTATCCAGGAGAAGGGCAATGAGGCTGGGGAGAGGCCTCGAGCACAAGCCCTTATGAGGAGAGGCTGAGGGAGCTGGCATTGTTTAGCCTGGAGAAGAGGAGGCTCAGGGGAGACCTCATTGCTCTCCACAGCTTCCTGAAAGGATGTTGTAGCCAGGTGGGGGCTGGTCTCTTCTCCCAGCCAACCAGTGGCAGAATAAGAAGACACAGTCTCAAGCTGTGCCAGGGGAAGTTTAAGCTCGAGGTGAGGAGAAAGTTCTTCACAGAAAGAGTAATGGGAATGTGCTGCCCAGGGAGGTGGTGGAGTCACTGTCCCTGGAAGTGTTCAAAAAAGGATAGGACATTGTCATGAGGTGTTAGGTATTAGGTAATAGGTTGGTTTTGATGGTCTCTTCCAACCTGGTTGATTCTATGATTCTCTTCTGTGAAGCAAACTGAGTCAAATGGCTAACTGCAGATATTGTCTAAAGAGACACAACTCCTTAAAATAATTTTATCAACATTTTCTTTACTAATGTAACGATTTGTTCTTCTTTAACATTTACCAGTAGAAAATAGACCTGAAGAGGTCTGAGGGCCTTGACAGTCTCTAGACCTGTTGACTCTGTTGTATTTTAACAACGAAGTGGTGGTAGAGAGCACATAAAAGGGTGGCTTCTATGAGAAGCTGCTATAAGCCTTCCTTATGTCCAATGGAGCCAATGCCAGCTGGCTTCAGGACAGACTTGCTGCTGGTCAGGTCTGACTAGTAGTGGTTTAAGAGTGGTAGTGCTTCTGTGATAACATGTTTAAGAAGAGAGGAATGGGGGAAAGGTGTTTTCAGATTTGGTGTTTTGTTACCCTACTCTGAGCTGATTGGCAATAAATTAAGTTAATTTCCCTGAGTGCAGTCTGTTTTCTCTGTGACAGTAATTGATGTGTAATTTCTCCCTGTCTTTATCTTGACCCATGAACCTTTTGTTATATTTTTTTTCTCCCCTGTCCACCTGAGGAGGTGGAGTGATAGAGCATCTTTGATGGACACTGCCATCCAGCCAGGGTCAACCCACCACATGGCTTTATGTCTTCTCTTCCTGTGGAAAAGATTTTTACCCTTCCAGCATCCCCCTCTGGATGGAAGTAGGATTGGTCATATACCATTGCTGAGCAATGTAGCCTTTTTGAAAACACATCTTTAGTGGGAATCCATGAATGTTCAGTTTATATAGGAAAAAAAAATTTCTTAGCATTTCCAAATCCCTAATACATTGGGCACATTAGTTTAAAAGCACAAAATGAAGCAGTACTTCTTGGTCCAGATTCTCTGGGCAGGATACTAGAACCAAAGAATACACAAACCAACTTCTCTCCTGATTGTCCTCTCTCTTCTCCTGCTGTGCTTCTGAGCTTTCCACTGCTCGCATCTCTGCCCAGCTCTAACAATTTTAGCCCCATGTTCCAATCTCACATGCTTTACCCTTCCTCCCGGGGGCCAGCCCCTGATTTACTGATTTTAGCCTAATGGTTTTGCTGTCCTGTAATGTCTTGACTGTCCAGGCTGTTCCATTTGAGTTAGAGGGACATTCTCTTCTGATATCTGAAGGTTTCAGAATCCTGTTCTATCTAGAGACTGATTCAAAGTGTAGCTAGAAATGACAGCATATGTTTAATAGGCATTACTTTTCTGTGCCTTTGTTATCAATAGGTCTTGAAAACACTTGAAGTAGTTCATATAACTTTAAGAGAATAAACACAATAAGCCTTATTTTTACCCAAGATGGCTATTTTATATTCTAGATCTTAATAGGTTTGAAGCATTTCTATGGTTCTGATTCAATGCACCTGATGGAACAAAATACACAGCAATTTGAATAATTAACTATTAGCTTTGTATCTTTGTACCCTTTTAAGTCTATTATTGTAACAGAAAACTGTGCCAAAATAGCAAGCCACTGACTCCTGCTGAAGGAAAGCTGAGCATCAACTAAACTTCAGTTATAGCTTGTTTAGAAGTCTTGGAATTCCTCTGTTTTTTCATTGTAGGATGTTATGCAGTCTTTTTGGGTACAATACTATGTAGGGACATGAGGATGATCAGAGGGCTGGAGCAGCTCTCCTGTGAGGACAGACTGAGGGTGTTGGGGCTGTTCAGTCTGAAGAAGAGAAGGCTCCGAGGAGACCTAATTGTGGCCTTCCAGTATCTGAAGGGGACCTACAAGAAAGCTGCAGAGGGACTTTTTAGGGTGCCAGGTAGTGATAGGACTAGGGGGAATGGAACAAAAGTAGAAATGGGTAGATTCAGATTGGATATTAGGAAGAAGTTCTTCCCCATGAGGGTGGTGAGACACTGGCACAGGTTGCCCAGGGAGGTGGTGGAAGCCTCATGCCTGGAGGTTTTTGCAGCCAGGCTGGATGTGGCTGTGAGCAACCTGCTCTAGTGTGAGGTGTCCCTGGCCTTGGCAGGGGGTTTGGACCTAGGTGATCCTTGAGGTCCCTTCCAACCCTAACAATTCCCTGATTCTATGTCACAGTTACTTTGCTATAACTTCAGTGAAACCTGGCAATACAATAACACCATGCACAATACCTCTTATTGTGCTGTTATTTATGCTGTAAAGTATTAATGAATGAATATTAATGCATATAGGAGCATCCTGTTACTTTGATGGAAAATGGCAGTATTTGGTGGGGCAAACATTGGTCTGAATCTGAGTTAAAAAATAATAATAATAAAAATATCATTTTTTAATGATAGAAAAATGAGGGTTGGAACTAGATGACCCTTGAGGTCCCTTCCAACCCTAACAATTCTATGATTCTATGTACAAAAGGTATTAGCCTGTTCTCAAAACGTGACTTTTGGAAGTAGTTTTGCAGAGCGTCAGCCTTATGTAAATAGGGAGCATGCAAGAGCAAGATTGAGTTTTTAATAGGTTTCACACTACACTATTCACCTGAAGTGTGTGGCCAAGAAGGCAAATGGTATCCTGGAGTGTATTAGAAGGGGTGTGGTTAGTGGGTTGAGAGAGGTTCTCCTCCCATCTACTCTGCCCTGGTGAGGCCCCATCTGGAATATTGTGTCCAGTTCTGGGCCCCTCAGTTCAAGAAGGACCTCAGGGAACGGCTTGAAAGGGTCCAGCAAAGAGCCACAAAAATGATTAAGGGAGTGGAACATCTGCCTTACACTGAGAGACTGAGGGAGCTGGGTCCCTTCAGCTCAGAAAGGAAGAGACTGAGAGGTGACCTCATTCATGTTTACAAATATGTAAAGGGTAAGTGTCAGGAGGATGGAGCTAGGCTCTGCTCGGTGATGTCCAATGATAGGACAAGGGGCAATGGGTGCAAGCTGGAGCACAGGAGGTTCCATGAGAACATAAGGAAAAACTTTCACTGTGAGGGTGACAAAACACCGAACAGGCTGCCCAGAGGGGTTGTGGTGTCTCCTCTGGAGACATTCATAAACCTGCCTGGACATGTTCCTGTGTGACTTACTCTAGATCACCCTGCCCTGGCAGGGGCATTGGACTAGGTGATCTTTCGAGGCCCCTTCTAACCCCTAATGTTCTGTGATTCTGTGATACTATGTTTGTGGAGGTTATATGGTTCTGATTGCTGGCCCTCCATTTCACCATTATCTTAACCTAAGCCATATTTCATTGTGCAAGCATGTTTGGTGGGCAGGCTGTGTGGTCAGGAAGAATTATGAGGGAAAGCTTACACAGGAGTATGCATCATTGTGTGAGCATCTTGTGACCTGCTGGTCCTGCTGTATGAAGTGTGCATATTAGACCTGTACATGCAAATACCTATTGATCTGCTGTTCAATGCTAACATTGCAAGTGATGTGGTTCACATAAAACTTTGTGCTGTCCATACATGAACGGCCTTGCGCTTCTAAAGAGAGACTTAGAATGAATTTAAGTCTGTGGATTCAAACCTGAGATCGTGAACTGTGGTTTACCTGCTGCATGTTGGCTCTTAGGCATCTTGACTTCCTTTACATGTCCAAGATTGTCTCAGACTTGATCAATCAGAGCAGCTTAGACCATCTGGAAGCAAGGAAGTAGATGTTTCCAGCAAAATCTAAATCCTTTAAAAAATCTGAGTCCAGGAAGTGTTTGGAGACAGTACTGGAGAGTGACTGCTGGGATGGGATTTTTCTGAAAACACAGGGGTGGCTAATAACTTCACTGGAAATCTGGCTGGAGAAGGACAGTTAGAGCAAATTCTGAGCATGCTTACATTTTCAGGTCGGGTTGAAAGGTCTTTGTGGCTGACAGGGCAATGTCTAGAAAGGGTCAAAGCATCAGAGTATCACAGTATCACCAAGGTTGGAAGAGACCTCAAAGATCATCAAGTCCAACCTGTCACCCAACACCTCGTGACTAGACCACGGCACCAAGTGCCACGTCCAATCCCCTCTTGAACACCTCCAGGGATGGTGACTCCACCACCTCCCTGGGCAGCACATTCCAATGACAAATGACTCTCTTGGTGAAGAACTTTCTCCTCACCTGGAGCCTAAACTTCCCCTGGTGCAGCTTGAGACTGTGTCCTCTTGTTCTGGTGCTGGTTGATGCATGTAGTTATCTAGGGCAGCCTGACTGTACCTAGGCTGGCTGCTGTCGCTATTACTGCAGGACAGGTATGAACATGTGGGGCAGACACTGTTTCTGGAGGAGATCTGTTGCCAGCCAGTGCTGCTGTGTTTCTCATCAGTGCAGACAGGAGAGGAGCTGTGAGCTCCCTGCAGCTCCTCAGCACTCTGCCGCTCCTTGTGCCTGCACTTTCCTTACTCATGGCAAGAGCTCCCATGCTAGTGTTCAGAAGGCAAAATTCAACTGAGAAGTCTGAGCCAGCTGCAGCTACCTGAAAGGCTTCAAATCAGTATCTTCTACAATGATGTCTGCTGAGGGGCTGGCTGAACTGGAGTTGCTTTTCTTGCTGCCTATTAAATCTGCACCCCTGTGTGCAGAGTAGTTTGAGAGAGACGTTTTACAGCCTAGTGGTTGCAGTATTCACCTGGGAGGGGAAGTGGGGAGATCCATTTGTTCTGTAAAGGACTGTTTATTAAATGGCCAAAGGAAACAAAAGACCAAAGAAAGGGTAGATAAATTAAGTGATAATAACAAGCAGCAAAAGACCTCACAATGAAAGCAGAATTTGGTTCCTCAGATTCTGATGAATTAGGGGTTTTTTATTTATTATTTATATAATTTCCCACAAAAAGGCAGTGTTAAAGAGACTTTGACTGTGAATTGGGTCTCTCCCTTTTTTTCTACTAACAGCATAAATTTCTTATAAAGACAAGTGGTCTTAAATATGCATTCTTCTTTCTCTAAGCTGTTCCAGATGGGAAGTGGTATAGATTAGAGAGGATCTGGATCAATAATCTTCCTAAATGTAAAAATACCTAAGCAGAGAACAACTTTCTTTAGAATTTCCTGGGTGTTATTGATGCTGGCCAGTTTTTGAATGTGGTCTTGGGTTCAGGGCTGGAGTGGGATAAAAGCTCAGATAAAACACTGCTGTGTCTGTGAGTTGTTGTTATCCTGGGGTAAATGTGTTGTATTAGCAGTGGAAGTGTGTAGGGTTGTCTTTGCATTGATAGAGATAGATTTGAAATGCACTTATCCCTGTTCAAAAAACATCTTGCTTATTATATATTGATTTCCAGTGTATCGAGATTGTATTTTAAATGATTTTAAAGAGCAGTCAGGTAAACACTCAGAATTTTAAAATCAATTGCAACATGCATAAAATCTATATTAAGATGACTTTGACTTGGTAAGGCTAATGCCAGAGTGATCAATAATAGCAGGACTAAAGGACATTTATCCTACCGTTCCACATATGGAGAAATCTGCAAACACCACAAAATAAACTGCTTGCCACTTTATCTGCTGGTACTGCTAAAGGGTACTGAAACCTTGCATGAAACTGGATCTGTCCCTTGGCAGTGATCCCAGCAAAGTAGGCATGCCATTTATCAATGTACCAATAGCATTGTTGCTGTGATATTTTTTCCTCTCAGAATCTTGCACTGATATAAAAATTGCTTTGGCCAATAATCTTGCTTAATATTATTATATCATAAAATAAAGGTGCCTCTCCTTTATTCTCTACTTCTTGCTTTGTACAGCTGAGAATACTAGAACAGATCAGTGAAGGATTAACCATTTTCTTGATTGAGTTGAACTTTTTTTTTAAAGGATAAGCTACTAAGTATATATTCCATAGACTAAAAGCAAAGTGAGGTTTCTGTTTTGTATAGACTGTTATGTGATAATGCCTGTAACTCCTGCCTGTGAAACTCCTGATTCACAGCTGGACTTGTGCTTAAAAGTAAATTTGAGACCTTTGTTTCAGCTTTGACAAGCAGATGGGTCTGAATTAAAAAAAAGAAAAGAATTGGTTTAAGCCAGTTTATATTAGAATAGAATAGAATAGAATAGAATAGAATAGAATAGACCAAATTGGAAGAGAACTTTGAGATCATTGTGTCCAACCTATCATCCAACACTATCTAATCAACTAAACCATGGTACCAAGCACCCCATCCAGTCTTTTCCTAAACACCTTCAGTGATGGTGACTACACCACCTCCACAGGCAGCCCATTCCAATGGCCAATCTCTCTTTCTGTGAAAAACTTCTTCCTAACAACCAGCCTAAACCTCCCCTGGTGCAGTTTGAGACTGTGTCCTCTTGTTCTGGTGCTGGTTGCCTGGGAGAAGAGACCAACCCCCACCTGGCTACAACCTCCCTTCAGGTAGTTGTAGACAGAAATAAGGTCTCCCCTGAGCCTCCTCTTCTCCAGGCTAAAGCAACCCCAGCTCCCTCAGCCTCTCCTCACAGGGCTTGTGCCGATATTCTTGTTTAGATTCACCATAGTCCATACTCTATTTCTAATTACAATTGATTATTAATATAGCATTTGAGGACTTGGTTTAAACCTACAGGTTTGGGTTATTTTTTTTCCCCCCACATCTAATTTTCAATGAAGGCAATAAAAGCATGCTACCTTTTCTTTTCTCATTCCACTTCTCCACTGAAGCTGCTTAAGAAAGTGAGATGCAACAAATCCATTTAGGATTACATTGAAAAAGCATCTCTGCTTTTAATATTAACCAGATTTTTATTGCTAAATTTTGCTGGCAAATCTTGAAAAGTTTCAGCTTGCAACTTAGCTGGATCATTTAAATCTACAAGGCTGGCTTTGCAGTCCTGCAAGAACATCTGTTTTGATTTCCAGTGCTATCTTTTTTAGTCCTAACACACTCTTTAGTGTTTTCAGGGGAATTTTCAGAATCTCAAAGAGCCTTATTTTAACTCCAAAACTAAACGGAAATCAGGAGTGAATGCCTCAGTGAAATGTTTTGTGTGCTAATATTTTCACTAAATGTATTCAGAGTAAATCAACAAGGAAACAGATGGATGTCCATCTTAGAAGGGCCATGAGGATGATCAGAGGGCTGGAGCAGATCTCCTGTGAGGACACACTGAGGGAGTTGGGGCTGTTCAGTCTGGAGAAGAGAAGGCTCCGAGCAGACCTTATTGCGGCCTTCCAGTATCTGAAGGGGGCCTACAAGAAAGCTGGAGAGGGACTTTTTAGGGTGTCAGGTAATGATAGGACTAGGGGGAATGGAACAAAAGGAGAAATGAGTAGATTCAGATTGGATATTAGGAAGAAGTTCTTCCCCATGAGGGTGGTGAGACACTGGAACAGGTTGCCCAGGGAGGTGGTGGAAGCCTCGTGCCTGGAGGTTTTTGCAGCCAGGCTGGATGTGGCTGTGAGCAACCTGCTCTAGTATGAGGTGTCCCTGGCCATGGCATGGGGTTTGGACCTAGGTGATCCTTGAGGTCCCTTCCAACCCTAACAATTCCATGATTCTATGTCACAGTTACTTTGCTATGATTTCAGTGGAAGTTGGCACTACAACACCACTGTTCACTATACCTCTTATTGTGCTGTTATTTATGTTGTAAAGTATTAATGAATGAATATTAATGCGTATAGGAGCACCCTGTTACTTTGATGGAAAATGGCAGTATTTGGTGGGGCAAGCATTGGTCTGAATCTGAGTTAAAAAATGATAATAAAAAAATTATCATTTTCAAAATGAAACACCTTGTGACCGGTTGATGCTATGCCTTTAAGAAAGAGACAGTTGCTGAACACTCTAGCTGAATGTTTTTGATATTTGAACAAAAACAAGATAGTCTAAACGAATTTCATTGGTGCTTATGGGGTGCAGTTTGGAGTTTGGGTTCTGTTAGTTCAGTCTGTGTCTGGTCTGGGTTCAGGCTGGGTGCAGTCTGTGCTTCTTTCTCTTGCTGAAGCAGGAACGGCCTTGAGTTAACAGCTAACCAGATAGAACACTATTCTTGCATGCACTTTCTGAGCTAACAGCTTTTTCCTTCTTAATTGCCTTTCTCTCTCTCTCTCTAACCCTTTTTGGGAAAAAGGGGAGGTGGGGAGGGAGAGAGGGGGGTTCAGGGAACCCCCCTGGCCTGCTGGAGGGAAAGGTTTTTCTGCATTGTGTTCATTGTTGTATTTTCCTGTATATATTGTAAATATGTATATTTGTGTATATATTCATTGCATTCCATTTTATGCTTGTAAATATAGCTTTCATCTGCTTTTCCGACTGAGCTAGCTGTGGTTTCTTTCCCTGTGTGTGGGGAGGGAACTTTCTCACCCCTCCACATATTTTTAATTGGCGCCCAACGTGGGCAGATGTATTGCAACCAGATGGTGACTATCAGGTAGAAAAAGGACTGGTTAGACATCTGTTCCTTAAATTAATTCATCTTTTTAAATGCAAGTGTTAATAATGGCATTGTGTATGTGTGCACAATGGAAACCAAACAAGGTATAAGTTAACTCTGGGTGTCACTAAAAATTGGAACAAGTGCTCCAATGGAAAAAACCAGCTTTCTAGCTGATGCCTTGTGTTCTCACAAGCCTTTTAGGTTAGCAGGGGAAAAAAAAGGGATAAAGATTGCTTGGTGCTCAATATCAGTTCCAAATAACTATTCCTTAAACATGCTATTTTGTACATGAGGCAATTTTTATGTATTCATTCTGAGTCCGTGTATGCACAGATGTCTTCACTCTGCTGCCTAAACCTTTACCCTCTGATACAATTCTCTTGTATAGGAACACAAATGCTATGTAATTGTTGATATTATTATATCTCAAACTTCTATCAAACTGTCTTCCTGGATAGAGTAGAGTAGAATAGAATAGAATAGAATAGAATAGAATAGAATAGAATAGAATAGAATAGACCAGACCAGGTTGGAAGAGACCTTCAAGATCATCGTGTCCAACCCATCAACCAATCTAACACACCTAAACAACTAAACCATGGCACCAAGCACCCCATCAAGTCTCTTCCTGAACACCTCCAATGAAGGTGACTCCACCACCTCCCCGGGCAGCCCATTCCAATGGGCAATCAGTCTTTATGTAGAACTTCTTCCTAACATGCAGCCTAAACCTCCCCTGGCTGGCCTGAGACTGTGTCCTCTTGTTCTGGTGCTGGCTGCCTGGGAGAAGAGACCAACCTCTGCCTGGCTACAACCTCCCTTAAACCTGTCACTTTTCGTATACACATTCCAAACTGAAAAATAGTTATGTCATTATTCCATAGCTGATACCAACTGGATGAGTAGCATCCTAAAAATTCAAAAGGTCTTATGAGTAAAAGCCAAGTTAATATATGCAGTGTCACTTGTATATGTGTTAACAGAACTGCTAATTAAGTAGACCTTTAAGTGGCCTTTGTCCTAGTTGCACAGTTAGATATTTTCATCATATTATGATATTTTTCTTTTATTTAGTCTAACTCACATGAAATAAAAGTGCTTTATTTCATATTCAGTTGCTTTGGTTTCTTCTAAACAGTTTTCTCTCTTTTTTTTTTCCTAAGTAGGTTAATTTTTAAACAAAAATAACATTTTGAAAACAAAAGTTGTGTAAGTTGCTTAGCCTGGAGAAGAGGAGGCTCAGGGGAGACCTTATTGCTCTCTACAACTACCTGAAAGGAGGTTATAGACTGGTGGAGGCTGGTCTCTTCTCCCAGGCAGGCAGCACCAGAACAAGAGGACACAGTCTCAGGCTGCACCAGGGGAGGTTTAGGCTGGATGTTAGGAAGAAATTCTTCATAGAGAGAGTGACTGTCCATTGGAATGGGCTGCCCAGGGAGGTGGTGGAATCACCATCACTGGAGGTGTTTAGGAGGAGACTGGATAGGGTGCTTGGTGCCATGGTTTAGTAGATTAGATGATGTTGGATGATAGGCTGGACTTGATCTTGAAAGTATCTTCCAACCTGCTCGGTCTATTCTATTCTATTCTATTCTATTCTATTCTATTCTATTCTATTCTATTCTATTCTACCTGGTGTATTGTATTGTATTGTATTGTATTGTATTGTATTGTATTCTATTCTATTCTACCTGGTGTATTGTATTGTATTGTATTGTATTCTATTCTATTCTATTCTATTCTATTCTATTCTATTCTATTCTATTCTATTCTTTTCTTTTCCCCTCTCCCCCCACCCCAAAGTATACGAACAAACCTTCTTGGCACACTCAGAAATTAACACATTAGAAGTGTTGGCATGACATGAAGTTGCATTAACAAAACAAAACAAATCTCCCTTCTCACTTCTTAAATTGTAAGTATTTACCAAATCTTCCTAGGGCTTGTAAACAGCTTTGTTTCTGAGAATTCTTCTCTATGGAAAAAAATACATGTATATATCTTCTAATATTTTCCAAGACCCTATGGGAAATATAATTTTACCTATTTTTTAGTTAGTGTCAGGTACTGCAAGTGCTACTGGGAGCCGATGATTGTGTAAAGTATTAGAATCAATATTAACTCTTTAATGTAAAACATTCGTGTAGCAATTTGATGGCTTTCAAATATACTCACAGCCTGTTATGACCTACTGACATATTTGAAAGGGTACTCAATTATTTGTGACATCGTGTATTTATGGTTTCCTACTCACAGTGTGTAAAGGTTTGTTCATTTAGGTTACAGGATATCATTGTTCACTCTCCACCTTCCAGTCAGGAGGAAAATCCAAACAGGTTAATGAAATGCAAATGAGGAATATAGTTTTTTTCAGTTGAATCCAGGAAGTTTTCAGAATGTGCATCAAAATTTGTGGAACTCGGGAATGATTTCAAGAACCTCCCCCCCCAACCCTCTGTGAATTGCATGAATTTGCCATTTTCATTATTCCAGTGTTTTCTGGTGACGGTTTATCCTTGTGTGGCTGCCCTAATGCACCTTATGAACCTTTGTTAATATCAGGTGGGAATACATGTGTTAAAAAAATTCTCTGTGCCTATCAGTAACCACTTCATAATTCTGTCCACTTCCCTTGGCTTTTAATTGTGTGCTGTTGTTTGCATATTAAAATCTTTCACATTATATATCTTTAATTGAGATTAGTGCTTATTTGTGTGACTAACTGCAAGGGTGGATGGGTAAAATGAAAAAGAAAGGTGGGATAGTGTTTTCCTCTTCTGTCTCTGTCTTTCTCTCTCTCTCTCTCTCACTCTCCCCCTCTTTTCTAAACAAGCTAAGAGTTTTTATAATTCATCACCTGGCTGACAGATGAGTTCTGCTGGAGAATATTAGAAAATGTCTCAAATCTCATATATATGCTAATGGTATGCTGAGACTGGTTGGTGGTATGCCGGCGTTTTTAATCTGTCTCGACCAGTGTGGAAAGTGGAGGAGACAAGTCATTGCACTCGACAATTTATGATCAAACAACTGAATTGTAAAGGAAGAAGGACATGCAGAAAAGGAGAGTAATTTTCTGATTTAACAGCGTTGTTACTACAAATAAAGAAATCTTGATTTTGACTGCACTCGACATTAAATGAGTTTCCTGTGCCCTGCTCTGAATTTTTCATTTTCAGATTTGTATAAAGCACCCTGCTTAGATACAAGTGACAGATAAGGAGACGATTGCATATGGAAATCAAATGTGTATAATAAAGCCATCTTCTGTTTATTAAATAAACACATGTAGATGACTTCCGTGGAGAATGCACTGATAATTCTTCATTGTGTTCCCTTTTTTTTTCTTTTTTGCAAGTCACAAAGAATCTTATTTAACAACCACGAACGACTAGATGCAGGCTTTTCTGTTTATTACCTCGTAACAAAGCAGGCAGTCTAATATATGGCATTTATAAACATTTTATTTTGATCCTTGAGGCCGAGTTTTAGCGGCCGCGGTGCAGCATATTAGTGTTCATGCTGTCAGAGTTCTGGGCGCTGCATGGGGGCGTTTGGTATTTTCTGAAGACTGTGTTTTTGGTATAAAACATGGGAAAGCTTAGCCTGGTGATATGCACATTACAGTAAAATGAAGCTCCAGGAGAAGTCAGGTATAACACTTTGGTCTTCAGGCAAAAAAAAGATGACAGTATTTTATGGTCAAACCTAAGAAAAGACCACAGAGTCTGCATTCAGCTTGGCGATGATTTGATTCAGTCATTCAAGATTTTTGGTTTCAGATGTAAAAAAACCCACTTAAGGTTCATCAAGGGATGTGCTTCCAGTTCTATTTCTCACTCTTGATGTTTTGCAGATATGGCCTTCCTATATTTGGAGACTTGATGGGGTGCTTGGTGCCATGGTTCAGTTGTTTAGGTGGGTTGGATTGGTTGATGGGTTGGATGCGATGATCTTGAAGGTCTCTTTCAACCTGGTCTATTCTATTCTATTCTATTCTATTCTATTCTATTCTATTCTATTCTATTCTATTCTATTCTATTCTATTCTATTCTATTCCATTCCATTCCATTCCATTCCATTCCATTCCATTCCATTCCATTCCATGCTATTCTATGCTATTCTATTCTATTATATTCTGTTTTGTTCTATTCTATTCTATTCTATTCTATTCTATTCTATTCTATTCTATTCTATTCTATTCTATTCTATTCTATTCTATTCTATTTTGTTCTATTTTAATATACTATAGTGTTGGGTAACATAATAACCATGGGTGGTTTCTTCCTGAAGGGTTTTTACATTGCAGCTGAAGTGCTTGTAGGCATTTTGATATGAAGCAAGCGAAACCTTCTACCTCTGGAAAGTTAACATTTAGATTTTGGTTCACATTTGTATTTTAAGGTGAAGGGAGAATTAGCAGTGTTCAGATGCTAATGTACAATATTCAGTGAAAGTTAGTGGGCATGTCAGAGTAGGTCCACAGTCAGTAGCTCACTGAGTCTGGGCTGAGAGGGCCATTTATCAGTATCAGCATCTGCATAGGAAGGGTTTAGACTGACAGCCTTTTTTTCCTCAAATTATCCACAGCATCACCCTGTACTTTTGCTCTTCCTTGAACTCTGCTTTTGTGTTTCACTTTAGAAAAAGTACAAGTCCCCACCAAACCAACACCCCAAAACCAAAACATGCCTGGCATTTACTGTTGAATGAGAGGGGAGCTGTGAAATACTGATGCAGGCTTCCAGAACACCAGGCACTCTGTCTGGGGTAACTGTAACGTGAGCTTTGGCATGAGTGCATCAGAAAATCCACATGGATTTCGTACCGTGATTGGAAGCGATTGCTGTGCATGGAAGTGAACAACCGGTTCAAACAAGACTAGATAAGCTGTGTTGAAAAGCCATATGGCTTAGTTTAAACAGTACAAAGAGGAAGTCTTTGATCATGGCCTTTGATCATAGTTAACCCTAAATGAAGTGGTGGGCTAACGTAGGTAAGAAGGTGTCAGAATCAAAGCAAGTAGAGGTTGGTAAGGCTCTAGTAAAAGATGGATTTTGGAGAGTTCCCTGGCATGCAGATGGTTTGTTTGATTTTAAACCTAGGCTAAGGAAGAAAGGCTGTAGCAACTTGGGCACCAATAGAGAAGATCAAAATATGGCAGAAACTACGATGATGACTGGATGCAGAAGCTATAAGGTGTATGTTATCCTTCAGTGAGTTTCTGACAGAATTTACATATGCATGAAGGGTCATCTCATAATGTTCAAGGGAGGGGAAAAAAGTGTGAGGGGCTGAAATGCAGCTAGAAATGAGGTTTGAATACAGAAATGCATTTGAGGATGACAGACGAGATGAAAGGAAAGAACATGAATGTAACTGGAGTTGCAGGTGGGTTGATTGACAGATCCCCAGATGAAAAGGAGATCTCTAGAAGTATATCAAAATGATGACAAGGCAGAGGAAAATATCAGTATGTGAACAAAATCTGTGGAAGGAGTGATGAGGTGCAACTGCTAGAGACAGACTACTGAGCAGCAAGAAAGGTGAGGTTGAGTAAAAGGTAACAGCAGGGGCTAGTGGCTGAAGAAGAGAACAGGTAGGCAGAAAGTGAAATGGAAGCAAGAAGGTCAGAGTTTCATAGGAACCTCAAGTTGCTCTGAAAGATGCTTTTGCTTTGTTTTGTTTTGGTGTTTGTTTTGGTTTTTTTTAATAAGAAATATTAAGAAACTGGCCACCAGAGTCTATTTAGAGAACAGTTCAGTGCAAAGTCTGTCCAAGCATAATGCTGTGAGCAGTTGGCATGAGTGTGAAAGCTATTCTGAAGAGGCTGAGGAAGAATCCCTTTGCTGTCATTCCACCATTTGACTAGAAGAGTAAGAATCTTACATGAGTGGTTCAGAGAGGGTTGTGCTAGATGGGAGAAGATGTTCAAAGACCTTTGTTGAAATCCTTCTCTTTCCTAGACCTACAGGGCAAATGTTTGTGAAGATAATGAGTGTCATCAGGCTTGGTGAAAGCACCAGTGCAAAGTTTGAGATGTTTGCCTGCTTAAGTATCTGTCAAAGTAGCCTTAGATTTTTGCTAACCTGACTGTTGAGAGAATGGACAGTAAAGAGGAAGTAAATACTATGAGGACAATAGTGAAGTGGGTGGTTAAAAATAGAAGTGCTTAATTTGGATAGCAAGAATCACCTGGAAACTGCCTCAATAATTCATAGGAACTGCACAACAAAGCAGAGGAAGTCAAACAAAGAGTCAGATGTGAAACAACATTATAAGAAAAAGCATAGTGGAATAGCTGTGCTCACTAGAAAAATTATATGGAAGGAGATTAACTATTCAGGAACTGGTCTGGTACATTTTGTCACATAGTGGCCTTTAAAGAGGAAAGCGGAGGGAGTGTGAGTGAGCTGCAATCTGACTGGTTATTCCTTTGAGGAGGACAGTAAAGTACCTTTTGCTGTGAACATGCTGCAAATCAAAAATTTAATTCCAGTCTTTGAATAATAAAAATGTCTATTGTCCCTGCAGTGAATGAGGTCTTTCGAATATTTTCTTTCTGCTTCTCCAGTATACCCTGAAGTGCAAATGTTGCTAATAGTGGTAACACCCAAATAAGTAGACTTCTTCAGTACGTAGCTGCTGACCTAGCAAAGGACAATGATAGTGTAATTTTGGGTTTAGACAGAATGTTTAGCAAGGTAGCACACTATCTACTGCTTTCCTTCCTCCTCCTCCTCTCTGTTTTTTCTCACTGTTCAGCTCATTGTTTGCATAGCCTAGGGACCTAGAACACAGGCAACAACACCTCACTGCCAACTGCAGGCAACTCTCTTCATATCCTGGTTATGGAGGAGGTGGTGTTTTTAAGATGTATTTAAACAGCATTTTAGGAGTCAAGAAGGCTTGAACCCCTCAGTTTTGTTGAAAATTTACAGGACCAAGCAGATATACAAAAGTATTTTGTCAGTATTATCCTTACAAACCTACGACCTCCAAGCTGGATGTTTTTGAAGCTGCTTGACAGTTATACAAATTTGGCACAAGGTGAAGTGGAAAGCAGGCATTTCTTAAAGTCCCACCCACAATGTTTTAGAAAATCTCTTCCATTGAATGGACAGGTTCTCTAAAATGATCCTTTCAAAAATGTGTAAATATTAAAGAGCAAAATAGACACAGAAACCCCCAAACAACAGAGATACACTTTGAATATAAAAACGTGAATTAATGGACGCTGCTTTTCCCCCCACCATGTTCACACAACAAGAGCTGTCTGCACCACTGTGCTTGACTGCCCTTTTATTCTGGAAAGGCAGTGCCATGAATAAATAAAGCTAAAAGTGTGAAAGAGCTTAGAGTGGAAATGTGCCCTTAACAGGGCATAACAAAACTTTATTGAACATCTATACCCACGGACAATGCCTCATTTCAATCATGCCAGCAGATGGCACTCTTTATATTAAGTAGCTTTCGTGGGAAAATTTAATTTGTTTCTTTTTTTCCGCCTTTTTTTTTTCTCTATTTCTTTATTTTCCTTTGTTTATTAAATATTGGGAGGAACTACCCCATGTAGTGCTTCTTCCTGAAACGATGAATTGGTCTACACAAAGCTTCTAATAACTGTATTTGTGATGATGTGTATAAACTGATATTTCTAATGCGTGCCTTTCTCATGGGGATGAGAAATAGGAGAAGATCTCTAGTATGACTGGAGAGGTAGAAGTCCTGGGCATTGGAAAAATCACAGTGAAAGAGCAAATTCCTAGGAATGTTTTGCTACTGCTCTGTGTTTCTAGTGGTTAGACATTTCCTGGCTGAAGTTTGGGTACTTAATGATATTTAGCAGGGTTGCAGTCTCATATTGGATGCCCTTTCCAATTCCAACAGTGGAGATACCAAAGGAGATAAATACGCAGGTATCCTGGCTGTAAGAAAACAGGGAAGACTGGGTAGGAAGGAGAAAGACTTCAGATGCCACTAATTTGATCTGCAGCAGAAGCTCAAAACTAAAGAAGCTGCCTGTGAGCAGGAGCTATGTTTCTTCTGTGGTAGGGCTGGGAAGATCCTTTGTGAAGCCAGTGCACAGTCGTGGCAATGAGGTGGCTCACTCTGTCTCATCCAGGGAAGCTCTGCCCAAGTAAGAAAAACACTAGAAACAGAACCACTCCAGTAACAAAGACCTGCTTTTCCTCAGATGCCCTGCAATTCCCTGCAGAGCTGCCACCTCCAACATTGATATCTGCACCCACAGCCAGTTGACAGTAGTGTGTGTTTACAAAGGGATTTTAGCAATGGAATGTAATGTATATTCAATCTGTGACCAGCAATATAAAATCCTGTGTTTTGCAAGTGAAGGGGAAGAAGAAAAACAGAATCCTATAACCCATAAAAACTTCTGTAGCTTAGTAATGTGCTAGGTTACTGACGGACACAAGATACATAGCCCCTGGGGGAAAAGAGAAAACCTTCAATTTTTCAAGCTGCAGCAGAGACTTCAGCAGAAGTGGAGCCTCTTTTTCTGAGAAAGTAAGTGGAAATAGCTTCTGCTGAGCTAGAAAGATACTCTTGATTACTTGCTGTGCTCTTAGATAATCAAGGACACAGTGGAAATACCACATGGCATGTGACCGGCTTTGATTTATCCCAGGAAACCTCTCTCAGCCTCAGAATGTACTGTCAACAGCTGCTTCACAAACTACAGGCAGAAATAACTCTCCATTTTTTAATCTTTTAATTAAAAAAAAAATAAGAAGAAGAATTAAAAAAAGGGGGTTTTTTTTGAATGTACAAGTGCATAATTTCTAGTCCTTGCGCGAAATAAGAGCATGAAACAAGGATGACCAAATAACCTTGTTTCTTAGGTGTAGTACTTTTGCAAGGTATCAATTATTACCTCAAGCCTGTTAAAAATATTTGCCCCATTAATGAGTTTATGTGCTGCATTATTTTGTATCCTGGCTATTTATCTCTACTGTCATGGAATTATCTCTCTCTGACCTCTAGAAACTTCTGATAGTTGTTCATTATTATGCCTTTTAACCTCGTTATGTAGATGTTTGCAGCTACTACTCCAACTTTCACATCCTTAATTTTCCTCATCTTCCTAGTTCTGACAACTTCTAGTAACAACAACAAGCCTTGGTAGAGCTCATTTCTGGCTACCTCTGTAACATTTTTGTTCCCTCTTCTTAATAAAAATCCCCAAACTTCAAAATAACAAATTGCTAGTCCAAGCCCATTTTCTTATAACCATAGTCATTCTTTTTTCTCTCTATCTTAATACAATACAATACAATACACCACCAGGTTGGAAGAGACCTTCAAGATCATCGCGTACAACCCATCAACCAATCCAACCCACCTAAATACAATACAACACAATACAATACAATACAATACAATACAATACAATACAATACAACCCACCTAAACAACTAAACCATGGCACCAAGCACCCCATCAAGCCTCTTCCTGAACACCTCCAATGAAGGTGACTCCACCACCTCCACAGGCAGCCCATTCCAATGGGCAATCACTCTCTCTGTAGAGAATTTCTTCCTAACATCCAGCCTAAACCTCCCCCTGGCGCAGCCTGAGACTGTGTCCTCTTGTTCTGGTACTGGCTGCCTGGGAGAAGAGACCAACCTCTGCCTGTCTGCAACCTCCCTCCAGGGAGTTGTAGAGAGCAATAAGGTCACCCCTCAGTCTCCTCTTCTCCAGGCTAAGCAACCCCAGCTCCCTCAGCCTCTTTTCATAGGGCTTGTGTTCCAAACCCCTCACCAACTTTATTGCCCTTCTCTGGACATGTTCCAGCAAGTCAACATCCTTCCTAAACTGAGGGGCCCAGAACTGGACACAGTACTCAAGGTGTGACCTAACCAGTGCCGAATACAGGGGCAGAATGACCTCCCTGCTCCTGCTGGCCACACTGTTTCTGATGCAGGCCAGGATGCCATTGGCCTTCTTGGCTGCCTGGGCACACTGCAGGCTCATGTTCAGCCTACAATCAACCAGCACCCCCAGGTCCCTCTCTGCCTGGCCGCTCTCCAGCCACTCTGACCCCAGCCTGTAGCACTGCATGGGGTTGCTGTGGCCAATGTGCAGAACCCGGCACTTGGATGTGTTCAGTCTCATGCCCTTGGACTCTGCCCATCTGTCCAGCCTGTCCAGGTCCCTCTGTAAAGCTTCTCTACCCTCCAGCAGGTCAACTACTGCCCTCAGCTGGGTGTCGTCTGCAAATTTACTGATGATGGACTCAATGCCCTCATCCAGATCATCAATAAAGATGTTGAAGAGCATGGGGCCCAGCACTGATCCCTGGGACACACCACTAGTGACTGGCCACCAGCTGGATGTGGCACCATTCACCACCACTCTCTGGGCTCGGCCCTCCAGCCAGTTCCAAACCCAACGCAGTGTGCTCCTGTCCAAGCCATGGGCTGCCAGCTTGGCCAGGAGTTTGCTGTGGGGGACTTGGTTACTCTGGGATAATTCTGCACAGCTCTGGTCTGTGTTCACTGCTGTGGGAAGTTAAACCTAAACCTACTGTGTTCAAATGTTCCTTCTATTTCTCCCTTCTCATGACTTCTTCCTATATATATTCCTGCTTGTTTCCCTTCCATTTTAACATCTTTGGATCCCCTTGATGCCTTTCACTGCACAACTGTTGTTCAGGCATTTGGGACTTAAATTGCTTATGAGAATCCTTCTAGCAACACTTATTGTATTGCCTTAAATCTATAAAAAATGTTGTCCCATCAAAATAAGCTACTTCACTTACACTTTTGCTTCTGCAGTCACCTACAAACTCTTGTATCGACACATTTCCTCTTTACCAATACAAACCTTCTCCAGCTTGCTTCTTGTTTCTTTCTTTCAATTTATTTTGGCTGACCTCCCAGACACTTTTGCAAGAATGAAGCCTTGCAGTTAAGCATTTTAACTTCTGTTTTTCATCTGTTGCTCATTTCAGGACTTCTCCCTCAAACTCCATCCTCCACGGCCATGTCAAGAGCCCAGGCAGTCCAAGCGAGGTACTGCAAAGCTGTGCATTGAAGCAGTGCTAATATAGAGGACTATGGCCTTTTAACTCACTACAAACCTTCATTGCTTTCCTTGCTTGCTCTTGTTTGAAGGTATTTCCAACTTTTTTTGTTTTATCCTGGCCTGCATCAGGAACAGTGTGGCCAGAAGGAGCAGGAAGGTCATTCTGCCCCTGTACACTGTACTGGTTAGGCTGCACCTCGAGTCCTGTGTCCAGTTCTGGGCCCCTCAGTTTAGGAAGGGTGTTGACTTGCTGGAAGGTGTCCAGAGAAGGGCAACAAAGTTGGTGAGGGGTTTGGAACACAAGCCCTATGAGGAGAGGCTGAGGGAGCTGGGGTTCCTTAGCCTGGAGAGGAGGAGACTCAGGGGTGACCTTATTGCTCTCTACAACTCCCTGGAGGGAGGTTGCAGACAGGCAGAGGTTGGTCTCTTCTCCCAGGCAACCAGCACCAGAACAAGAGGACACACTCTCAGGCTGCGCCAGGGCAGGTTTAGGCTGGATGTTAGGAAGAAGTTCTATACAGAGAGAGTGATAGCCTATTGGAATGGGCTATCTGTGGAGGTGGTGGAGTCACCTTCATTGGAGGTGTTCAGGAGGAGACTTGATGGGGTGCTTGGTGCCATGATCTAGTTGTTTAGGTGGGTTGGATTGGTTCATGGGTTGGACACGATGATCTTGAAGGTCTCTTCCAACCTGGTCTATTCTATTCTATTCTATTCTATTCTATTCTATTCTATTCTATTCTATTCTTAACATTTCAAAATGGACTTTACTGTTCACATAAAAAAGGAAGCAGTTACATCTTTCAGTTTGCTAGGACATCAGATTGTGTGCAAAAGTACTTGTGGGAAGAAAGAGAATTTCTGTGAGCCTCTACCTTCTATAAATACATAAAGGTCTAAATAGTCATCCATGAAATATTTTTCTGTCATCTTGGAAGTGCTTTGGGTGTAGCAGTCACCCAGATACACAGCAAAAAAGGAGACAGACGATATCATGGAAATTTTGGGGAAAAACTTTAGTAATTGTTCATACTTTTGAAGAAAACTGTGTCAGTAATTAAACAACCCAATTAATAATTGCCAATATGTATAAAAAAATACTTCTGTAAGCTCCAGTCTTAATACCATGTAGATGCAAATATCATTGGTATCAAAGTTCTTTAACGATTTTTGACAAAAGGAGGGGAAACAATGCCCTTTCCTCCCCCACCAGTGAATGTCACATTGAACTTCTTAAAACTATATTTACAGTTCCCAGTGTTGATTCTGGGTGCTTTTCATAGCATCTGTCCCTCTGCTGATGACAACCCATCATCTCTTACCAGTGTTTTGTTGCATTAAATGTTTGTTTTATTGTATGTTGATGTGAGGTGCAGAGTGCTTTTATTACAGATCTTTTTACTATGAGCTCCTGGTCTGGGAGAAGGGCACATGGGAAGGGGACAAAAAGTTCCATAGTATTCTGCAAAGGAGATGAAATCCCCTAACACTGAGGTTTTGCCCCTAGCATTTCTATATTGCAATCAATCTATGAAAATATATGTTTTTTTTCCATATTCATGGTCAAAAATTATATAGTAGGTACTTTGAGGCATTTTTCTGCCCTTTGCATGTGCTACAGAATCACAGAATCAGCCAGGTTGGAAGAGATCTCCAAGATCATCAAGTCCATCCAATCACCCAACCCTAACTAATCAACTAAACTGTGGCACTAAGTGCCTCATCCAGTCTCCTCTTAAACACCTCCAGGGACACTGACCTCACCACCTCCCTGGGCACCCCATTCCAATGGGCAATCTCTTGTTCTGTGAAAAACTTTCTAAGATCAAGACTCAAGCTGCACCAGGGAAAGTTTAGGCTCGAGGTGAGGAGAAAGTTCTTCACCAAGAGAGTGATTCACCATTGGAATGGGCTGCCTGGGGAGGTGGTGGAGTCACCGTCCCTGGAGGTGTTCAAGAGGGGATTGGATGTGGCACTTGGTGCCATGGTCTAGTCATGGAGTCTGTGGTGACAGGTTGGACTCGATGATCTTCGAGGTCTCTTCCAACCTTGGTGATACTGTGATACTAAACTTGCCCCTGCACAGGTCGACACTGTCCTCTTGTTCTGTTGGTGTTTGCCTGGGAGAAGAGACCAATCCCACCTGGCTATAACCAGCCTTCAGGGAGTTGTAGGCAGCAATAAGGTCTCCCCTGAGCCTCCTCTTCTTCAGGCTAAACAACCCCAGCTCTCTTAGTCTCTCCTCAAAGGGCTGTGCTCCAGACCCCACACCAGCTTTGTTGCCCTTCTCTGGACACGTTCCAGCAACTCAACAACTTTCTTGAATTGAGGAGCCCAGAACTGGACACAGTACTCAAGGTGTGGCCTAACCAGTGCTGAGTACAGGGGCAGAAGGACTTTCCTGATTCTCCTGGCTACACTATTCCTGATCCAGGTCAGGATGCTAATGGGCACACTGCTGGCTCATGATCAGCCTACTGTTAACCAGTACCCCCAGTCCCTTTCTGCTGGGCAGCTCTCCAGCCACTCTGTCCCCAGCCTGTAGTACTGCATGGGGTGGTTGTGGCCAGATGATGCCAAAGGCAGAATATGGAACCTGAGCCTGATATTTGAAAGATGCCCAGTCTGAGTTTGAGCTAGTTACCTAGCTGTTACAGCTCTCTTCTCTCCTCACTAAGGATGGGCTTCTGAAGGTTGGTTACTTCACTGGCTTTTATCGGTGATTCCTGTGCTGCCCTTTATGCAGTTGATCTTTTGATGAGTTCTGGCTTCCTGTTGCTTAGGGTTTCAGAGAGGCCATGGCTGTTCTTTTCCATATGTCACAATGTATTAACAAGAGGTAGTCAGGGAAAGACAATCTGTGTGGACAGACACTCCCACCTTGGACTGGGCTGTTTTGCCCCCTCACCATGGTGCAGAGACTGCCTAATTTCTATTTCTGATACTGGCATCCTGGCCTGGATCAGAAATAGTGTGGGTAGCAGGAGGAGGGAAGTCATTCTGCCCCTGTACTCAACACTGGTTAGGCCACACCTTGAGTACTGTGCCCAGTTCTGGGCTCCTCAATTTAAGAATGACATTGAGACTCTTGAATGTGTCCAGAGAAGGGTAATGAGACTGGGGAGAGGTCTGGAGCACAGCCCTATAAGGAGAGGCTGAGGGAGCTGGGATTGTTTAGCCTGGAGAAGAGGAGGCTCAGGGGAGACCTCATTGCTCTCTACAACTACCTGAAGAGAGGCTGTAGCCAGGTGGGGGTTGGTCTCTTCTCCCAGGCAAACAGTGGCAGAACAAGAGGACACAGTCGCAAGCTGTGCCAGAGGCAAGTTTAGGCTTGATCTTGGAAAGAAGTTCTTCACAGAAAGAGAGACTGGCCATTGGAATGTGCTGCCCAGGGAGGTGGTGGAGTCACCATCCCCGGAGGTGCTCTAAAAAGGATTGAATGTGTAGTTGTCATGAGGTGTTAGGTATTAGGTAATAGGTTGGACTTGATGACCTCTGAGGTCTTTTCCAACCTGGTTGATTCTGTGATTCTATGACTCATGCCTGTTTATTACACACCACTAATTTAAATAGCTCTTGTATGCCAGGCAGTTAATGTTTCTTTACACAGAGAAAAATCCAAAATCGGCAGTACATTATTACTTGCTCCCAGATTCATGTAGGGAAAATTCAGAGAGCTATGAAGATCTTTATTTATATGTGATAATCTATATCATACATACTCACATATATGCAAATTGCAGCTTTACATCAGAAATTCACAGGGAAGCCTCAGGCTGATGTTAATTCCATCATTTAAATAAAGGATTTCCCATTGTTGCTGGAGCCTTGGAGTGCTTCTATGCTCTTTCTATTTACATAGTGATTTTCTCAGTTGAACCAAATCTATAGTGATACAGACTAGTGATACTCTTACCAGTTATATATTGAATTATTCATCATTACAGGAGATCTCAACCAGTACTGATTAATTGTTTCTCTTCTAAATGCAGTTTTTGTCTGCTAATTCTGTTCTCTTGCCATTGTATATTATTTCTATCTGTTATCTGAGTTGGTTTTCAATCTGGTATTTAAAAAAGTACCAGAACTGTCTAAAGGCTATTCAGTGAAACAGACTTGGAAAGATATACTGTCAAGGGCAGAGTATTGAACAAGGCAGTAAGAGAGAAAAGAAAAAACCTAGACAACATAATGATTCAGTTACAGTGATTATACTTGTAGTAAGCATTACTTTCCTGGAGAAATGGATGGATGGCTCACTTCCAGAATAAATACAGTAATTTCTTACTCCTCATTCCCCACAACCTGCTTGCAAAGTCTCTCATGTTGAGGCATGTGCTTTTTCCACATGTCCTCTTAAAGAACAGGTAGTGAAAGAGGTACTGAGGCTCTTTCAGTTGTGCCTGGGGCTATCAATACGAAATCGAGATGAGGATATGTCTGTGCAATCATATGACCCCTGCCAGGGTGCAACTTCTGATTTTAGGCTGGCTGGATTGGGATGCTGTTCACATCAGTGTTGTTCAAGGGAGGCACTGGCTAAGCTGAACTGGTCTTTTCCTCGTGGGGAAGCTCAGTATTTATCCTCTATGACTTTGCATTTACTCACCCACAGATCTGTCTAGTGTGCTCCGCTTCATGCACAGCATATGAGCAGTTTAGGGAACTGTAGGTGAAATATGTTTGAAGCCTTTTTGAGACAACATGCTCTCTTATGGCAGGCAACCTATGAGGACACAGTCTCAAGCTGCATCAAGGGAGGTTTAGGCTAGATGTTAGGAAGAAATTCTTCACAGAAAGAGATACTGGCCATTTGGAATGGGCTGCCCAGGGAGGTGGTGGAGTCACCATCACTGGAAGTGTTTAAAATAAGACTGGATGAGGCACTTAGTGCCATGGTTGAGTTGATTAGATGGTGTTCGGTGATCAGTTGGAATTGATGATCTCAAAGGTCTTTTCCAACCTGGTTGATTCTGTGATTCTATGTCTCCCAAGTTACTGTCTTTTCTGCTTTTCCTGCCTCTGCTTCTTATGCTTCAGAAGGCATATCAGCAGTGCTATTCAAATGACTCCACTCTGGGCACAGATGTTGCCATCCTGGGGAAGTTTGTGCTTCACTGTATGAGATAATGAGCTATGTATTACAGTTCTGTGGTACTAGCCAGGGATGTGGTCAGTACCAGAGCTTTCAGGAATCATCTCTTCATTGACAGGAGTCAAGAGATGACCAAGCGTTAGCGTGGCCATTGTGTATTTGGAGATGACCAGTAGTGGATCTGGAACTTAGGACTAAGAGAATAGTATCTGAGGCCCTCTGCTGTTGTGACCAACCACTTGTGTCTGAAAATCCACCAGCTGATGGGTTAAGGAATTCTGCTGCAGTTATGACCATGTAGAGATCTCCAAAGCCCGTGCAGTGCACACACACATATATATGACTTGTCTCACAAGTCATGAGGGCCTTCAGTCTTTGTGGATTGTAGAACTGCATAAAAAAGATGACAGATAAGATTCTAATTATTGTATGATTCTTTCATGCTTCACCATGGCTTCTGTACTTGTAAAAGGCACAAAGGCTACCACTCGAATTCTGATGCACTGGCAGTGGACAATTCATTAATACAGCACCATACTATGCTGCCTGCATGAGTCATAGAATCATAGAATGATTTAGGTTGGAAGGGACCTTGAAGATCATCTAGTTCTGACTCTCTGCCATGCACAGGGATACCTCCTACTAGACCACAGTGCTAAACGTGTCATCCAGCCTGGCTTTGAACACTTCCAGGTTTGGAACCTCCATAACTTCTCTGAGCAACCTATTCCAGTGCCTCACCACCCTTGTCGTGAAGAATTTCTTCCTAATTTCTAACCTAAATCTAGATCCTTCCTGATTTCTAACCTAAATCTAGGTTATTCCAGTTTGAAGACATTATTCCTTTGTCTTATCACTGCATGCTTTTGCAAAAAGTCCCTCTCCAATTATCCTGGAGGCTCCCTTGAAATACTGCTTCGATTTTCCTCAGGAGTCCTTGATTTCCCCCCAGAATCAGATCTTTCTCAGAAAGTGCCATTAGTTTATGTTGATTCAAAAAGTGTTATGGCTGACACTGTGTGACATAAGTCAGTCTGTAACAAGCAGTTCCCATAGAAAATTGCCCTTTCATCCCTACTGAGTTGGAAGGAAACAATTGTCATGCTCAGCTTGAATCTGGGCACAGAATTAGAGTTATAGAGTGAGAATGATTGGTATCCTGTAGTTAAAAGGGGACTGAGCCACAGTGGCAGTGCAGACACAGACTCATCCCAAGATTTAGGAAAACACCAGAGTAGACTATTTAACCATACTGCTAATTCTCACTGTTCATCTGCTTTCATAAAACTGTAGATCCATCAAGATGAGCCTGCGATCCTGCTTTCAGTCTCTAAACCCATCCTTCAGAAGAATTTAACTACCTGAAAGATGAGAAGAGCAAAAATGTGTTAAAATGCTAGGAGAGCATTTTCCTGGAATTCTGAGACACATTCTTTCTCTGTTAAAGGTCAAATGAATGCTAAAAATTCAGGACTCAAACATCTGTCACAAATACTCCTCTACATTTGTGGTGTGTTTTTTTCCCCTGCCACACTTTCTGTCTGTTTATTTATACCTATATATGTGTAATATATATATATGTGTGTGTGTGTGTGTGTGTGTGTGTGTGTAAAAAAACTTAAAGAGATATATATATAATGTGTGTAAGTGCAAGTACCACAGATAGACATGAAAACACTCTGAGAGGGGAAATATGCAGTTATTAGAATAGAATAGAATAGAATAGAATAGAATAGAATAGACCAGGTTGGAAGAGACCTACAAGATCACTACTTCCAACCTATCAACCAATCCAACCCACCTAAACAACTAAACCATGGCACCAAGCACCCCATCAAGTCTCCTCCTGAATACCTCCAATGAAGGTGACTCCACCACCTCCACAGGCAGACCATTCCAATGGGCAATCACTCTCTCTGTAGAGAACTTCTTCCTAACATCCTGCCTAAACCTGCCCTGGCGCAGCCTGAGACTGTGTCCTCTTGTTCTGGTGCTGGCTGCCTGGGAGAAGAGACCAACCTCCACCTGTCCACAACCTCCCTTCAGGGAGTTGTAGAGAGCAATAAGGTCACCCCTGAGTCTCCTCTTCTCCAGGCTAAGCAACCCCAGCTCCCTCAGCCTTTCCTCATAAGGCTTGTGTTCCAAACCCCTCACCAACTTTGTTGCCCTTCTCTGGACATGCTCCAGCAAGTCAACATCCTTCCTAAACTGAGGGGCCCAGAACTGGACACAGGACTCAAGGCGTGGCCTAACCAATTATCCCCTAATTTCTCTGTTCCTGCTCCCCCCTTGGAGTTATAGCCAACAAGAATCAGAAAAGTAGCAGCAGCACTACTTCATAGAATGGTTTCTCTTCTACAGAAAAGTAATCAGTAGCATTACAAATTATTACCAACTGCAAGTATAGTGAATAAATATTTTGTGAGCTTAAGACCACTCTGAAGATTCTGAAGTCCAAAACTTTCTGAAAAGATGCGTGTTGAATGACACAAGAATATGCAAACTAAATCTAAACTAAATCCAGACCTCGACCGACTGGACAGATGGGCAGAGTCCAATGGGATGGCATTTAATAAGTCCAAGTGCTGGGTGCTGCACTTGGGCCACGGCAACCCCATGCAGAGCTACAGGCTGGGGTCAGAGTGGCTGGAGAGCTCCCAAACAGAGAGGGACCTGGGGGTGCTGATTGACACCCACCTAAACATGAGCCAACAGTGTGCCCAGGTGGCCAAGAAGGCCAATGGCATCCTGGCCTGTATTGGGAATAGTGTGGCCAGCAGGTGCAGGGAGGTCATTCTGCCCCTGTACTCTGCATTGGTTAGGCCACACCTTGAGTACTGTGTCCAGTTCTGGGCCCCTCAGTTTAAGAAGGACATCGAGACACTTGAACGTGTCCAGAAAAGGGCAACAAGGCTGGGGAGAGGCCTTGAGCACAAGCCCTATGAGGAGAGGCTGAGGGAGCTGGGATTGTTTAGCCTGGAGAAGAGAAGGATCAGAGGTGACCTCATTGCCCTCTACAACTACCTGAAAGGTGGTTGTAGACAGGAGGGGGTTCGTCTCTTCTCCCAGGCAACCAGCACCAGAACAAGGGGACACAGTCTCAAGCTGTGCCAGGGGAGGTTTAGACTCGAGATGAGGAGGAAGTTCTTCACTGAGCGAGTCATTCGTCATTGGAATGTGCTGCCCAGGGAGGTGGTGGAGTCGCCGTCCCTGGAGGTGTTCAAGGGGAGATTGGACGTGGCACTTGGTGCCATGGTCTAGTTGTGAGGTCTGTTGGGACAGGTTGGACTTGATGATCCTTGGGGTCTCTTCCAACCTTGGTTATACTGTGATACTGTGATACTGTGATACTGTAAATCTAACTTTATCCAGGAACATTCAGTTTGAATGTGATCCTTGGTACTGGATTCCAAGCGTTGTTCTTTTCTCTAGATTTTGTTTAATGCAAACAAGGAAAACATTTGGATTAAAATGTCTGCTTCTGTTGTGTGCTTTTAGGGCATGATGCTAGTGGCTTCCTCAAAGTTTCTGAAGTTGGTTTATATAGGAACTTATTCTTTTGTTTGTTTCAGCATAGGCATCCCCCTTTTTTTCAGAGGATTCATTTTAGAGAGCAGATTTGGTGCATGTTACACATTCCTTTCTGATTTTGGTCAATAAAGTTATCATGTAATTATCATCAACGAGTGTTTAATAATTAATCCCTACCTCTAGGGTTGTCTGTGGAAAAAGTATGATATCTCATCTAAAAGCAGTGGCTGAATTTGTCAGTGAGGCATGGGGGCAGATAATCAGTGTCATCATGAATAATAGAGCTTTCAGAATCTTCACTGCATTTAGAAACCATTTCTATACTTGTAATATGGCTGGAGTGCCTGCAGCTCAGGACTTCATTGTACTTTTTGCATAATCTCTGAAATTCAGAGTAAAAACCTAGCTTTGCACTGAGGTTTTAAAACAGAAATAGTACAGCTGTGGAAAGTTTAGGCAGAACTGACCTCAGACGCTATCAAATGAGGCCAAGAGTTTCTGCATTTGCAGTCATCTGTGGAGTGAATTTGGGTGCAGGTAGTTACAGAATACAGAATTAACCAGGTTGGAAAAGACCATCAAGATCATCAAGTCCAACATACTACCCAACACCACCTAATCAACTAAACCATGGCACTAAGTACCTCGTCCAGTGTTATTTAAACACTTCCAGTGATGTGACTCCATCACCTCCCTGGGCAGCCCATTCCAATGGCCAATCTCTCCTTCTGTGAAGAATTTCTAACATCAGCCTAAACTTCCCCTGGCACAGCTTGATACTGTGCCCTCTTGTTCTGTCACAGGGTGCCTGGGAGAAGAGACCAACCCCCACCTGGCTACAACCTCCCTTCAGGTAGTTGTAGACAGCAATAAGGTCTCCCCTGAGCCTCCTCTTCTCCAGGCTAAGCAACCCCAGCTCCCTCAGCCTCTTCTCACAGGGCTGTGCTCCAGCTTTGTTGCCCTTCTCTGGACAAGGTCCAGGAACTCAACATCTTTCTTGAATTGAGGGGCCCAGAAGTGGACACAGTCCTTAAGGTGTGGCCTAACCAGTGCTGAGGACAGGGGCACAATTCAGCACTGGCATCCTGCAGTGGTCAGAGGAACCTCTCTAGCAAACCATGCTGGCAATTGGCTGGAAATTCCCAGGTGAGAGCATAGCGTGCAGCACAGCAGAGGAGAATAAAACCCTTTTCAAAGACCTCACTTCTACACGGACATATTCAACAGAGAGATTCACCTAGGGTTTCACCCACAGCCGCGTACCTTGGTGTTGGGGGTACACTTCCATGGAAGGCTGAACAAAGGTGCAGAGGTTACAATGCAAAGTTAAACTCTGTAAAGATCTTACTGTCACACTCCATGCTGTCACAGGGGCCTCTAGTTGTACTACTTTCCCATGAACTGCTGTGAGTGGATTTCTGCTAGTGCACAATGAAGGGAAATGCACATGGCCTATGCTGACTGATGTGGCTGAAATGGCCTGCATTTTGTTACAACTGGCTTTTGTACAGCTGAAGATTTAACTAAGTTATTAACTGAGTTATCAGACTGCTCAAAGACATGGCACTGGGAGAGCAGAAGTACAAGAGGTTTCATCCACAGATACTCAGGATTTTACTTTTAAGCTCAAGAGGCAACTTTTGTTAGCCTTTTGCCTGACCTTTGAACTGTAACCTTCTCAGATAAACTGTACCCTTTTCAGATAAACCTTCTGGTCCTGTGGGAGTCTCACAGGCACTGGACAAGGAGGAAAACAAAGCAGAGGCTAGGGCAATGTATTGTTCCTGGTACCAAGGGGGAAATGATGAACTTGTTTGGATCTCAGGAAAAGGGAACATGTATAGAAGAAGAAACAGGTCTTTCACGTCCTGTGTGAGTATGGACCTTCTACTCTGTGAGTGCCTGGGCCTGCCTGTAGGGATTGTGTGTACAGCTCAATTTATGCCCAAGACTTTATGCCATGTGTTGAGGATTCCCCTCATATGTGTACAGATGGCATAAAATATCTGTTCTTTGTTGTGTCCTTTGTTCTGGATACCCTGAATAATGAGACACTATGACCCAGGGGTGGCCATCACCTTTATGCAGAGTGGCCATGGCACGGTAGACTTCACTGACACTACTGGATGATCTTGGAGGTCTCTTCCAACCTGGTTGATTCTATGACTCTATGATTCATATCAAAAGTTCATCTATCTCTGAGGTCAGAGAATCAGAGAATCATAGAATCATAGAATTGTTAGGGTTGGAAGGACTGCAAGGATCATCTAGTTCCAAACGCCCTGCCATGGGCAGGGACACCTCACACTACAGCAGGTTGCTCACAGCCACATCCAGCCTGGCCTTAAAAACCTCTAAGGTTTCCACCACCTCCCTAGGCAATCTGTTCCAGTATCTCACCACCCTCATGGTGAAGAACTTCTTCCTAATATCCAATCTGAATCTACCCATTTCTACTTTTTCCATTCCCCCTAGTCCTATCATTATCTGACACCCTAAGAAGTCCCTCCTCAGCTTTCTTGTAGGCCCCCTTTAGATACTGGAAGGCCACAATAAGATCTCCTTGGAGCCTTCTCTTCTCCAGACTGAACAGCCCCAACTCCCTCAGTCTGTCCTCATAGGAGAGGTGCTCCAGCCCTCTGATCATCCTTGTGGTCCTTCTCTGGACTTGTTCCAACACATCCATATCCTTCTTGTAATAGGTCTATCCTGTGTGATTCATTTGCTGACTTGAACTAACCTTTCATCTTCACTGAGCAGGAATTTTGGATCTTGTTGCAAAGCAGGTGTGGTTCTTGTTTGTTTAAAATGTCTATGCGATTCAGGGTAGAAAATAGCATTTGGTGTTCATGATGTGAACTGGAATCCTGTGTTTTTGGAGGCAAGTGCATTCTGAAGAAGTAAGGCACTGATCTGTTCCCTTCATCAGACTCTCAGATATAGACAAAATGGGTGCCACAAAAATCAGCATAGCAGCTAGTCCTAATGTCCACCATTCTCCTGGTGTGTAACAGTGACCCTCAAAATGCTTTAAGATCAATGTGAGTGGCATGAGGATCCCGTCAGTTGTATTTCCACAGCCAGGAATTTCATTCTGAGTGAAGGTCACATGACATTGAGAGATGTAGTTACTGATGACTCTACACCAGTAAAATCTCTTTGGAGAGTCACAACAGACCTCAGCCACTCCAAGTTTCTGACAGATTTATCCAACCCAGACTGGTTGGCCAAGTTGAAGTTATGTGCATCAAAAGATAAATGGCAGTGGCTGTAGAAGGCATTATGCTTGTGCTGGAGGGAAAGTATAAACCCTCAAAGTTTGTAATTCTAAACTCCAACACTGCTGCTGGTCATCCTATGTCTAGGGATAAAGCAGTTCCTTGCTTGAGCTATGGTCATGCCTCAAGCCATCACGAAAGGGTGAAAGTATTGGTGTAGGTCCTGATGAACATCTGCTTGGTTTCCTGTCAGTCTAGGGCAACTCACAGACCAGTGCACACCATGTGTCCTAGCTCACTCTGTAACAAAGGCAAGGATCAGCTTATCTGTCAAGAATGCCTGCTCCTTATTGCCATGTGTGGCAAAAGTGATCTTTATGGAAAAGAAGGATTTGTAACCCTAGCTCATGTTTTATCTCTATTCTGCAAACAGTGATTACTTCTATCACACTCAGGTGAAGATATTTTAATGTTTTCTTGTGTAGATATTCTTGCAAATCCAAGTAGGATGAAACACAATCATAATTAATATGCATTTCCAGGAAGGGTTTGTACTTTCCATTGTATCTGAGGAGTGTCTGTCACATGATAAATTCTAATTCTGGCCACAAACTTAGTGAGAGCCACAACAACAATAATGGCAACATTTGAAGAAGGAAAATTCTCACATTACAAGGAACAGTGGTAATTTTCTAGTTTCTCCATGTTTGGACCTGTATTTTGATTTCTTTTTAATTTTCAAATCAAAATAATGTGGTTTGGTTTGGTTTGGTTTGGGTTTGGTTTTGGTTTGGTTTGGGGTTTGGTTTTTTTTTATGGGCCACATTTATACTTAGCATTGCTTTAAGAATATTTAATAGTGTGTTATTGACCTAATTAGCAATGATGGCTAGTTTGGAGCCATGAACATCCACTTTGCCAAACCTTTTAATTTATGCTTATATGTTATTGTGGTGGGCTAATGCCCATTCTGAAAACAAAACAAAACAGGGGGGAGGGTTTGTGGGTGCTTTGCCTTCCCTGCAGGGCATTTTCCCCCTTGGAAACTGAGTCTGTTCCACTCCCCCCTCCCTGCCCAGCTAGGGTATAAAAAACAGGGCATTGTAGCTATTAGGTCTCCTTTGGGCTCCTGCCTCTCCTGGATGAGAGCTACTTTGGCCACCTTCCTGCTCCTCTGCCACGTGGTTGGGCCTGATCCTTCTCCCTGCTGCCTCCACAACTGTTCAGAGAGAGACTGGTTTTGTGTTCTTCTTCTTTGTCCCCCTCCCATCCATCCTTGTTCTTGCCCTTGTGAACCTTACCTGTTATTGTTATATATATTGCTTAAAGAAAACTCTTTACCTCTCTAATTCCAGCCGACTCCAAATTATTGCTGGTGGATTTGCTCCTTTCCTTTTTTTTCCCTCTCTGTTGGGAGAGAGGAGGGGGGAGCAGGGGAGAGATTCTTAGCCTTGCCCCCATCTGAGCTCTTAACTCCTAGTTAAGGCTCAAACCACTACAGTTATAACAGGGGAGACTTGAGACATTTAAATATTGGCTTATTTATCTTCACATAGATCAAAGGATTGGTCACTCCTTGTAAAAGAAAACAAGATTCTTGAAGAATCCTAGGTAAAGAAGATCAGGACTTAAAAAAATGTTTAGAGCTTTTCTTATCTGTAGAAGGACATAAAATACAAAACACATACTTCTTTTTATTTTTGTCTTTTTGGTGTGTGTGTGTGTGTGCAGTTTAGGGAGATATGCCAAGAGGAAACATGTACTTTATCAACTCATTTACTGGACTGCTCCTCAATTCAGTATGACCATATGTGAATAGGATAGCAATAGCTGCCTATAAAACTATTCTTAAAAGTAAAGAGAAATGCTTCTAAACTGACCCCAGACTCTTAGGGAAAACAGAGACAGGCCATGATACCCAATAAACATTTTAACACACCTAATAAATTAACAGAAACCAAAGAAACTCTCAAAGTTATTAGTTAAATTTTAACCTATAACATATTTTATAAATACAGGGGATCTAAGGGCTGGAAAGAGCTATTATGTCTCATAGCTTTTTTTTTTTACTGAGCTCAATGATTTATGTTTGATGAAAGCATATCTACCAGGCAGACTTCCATGGTTTAGTAGTCATGAGGTGATGGGTGACAGGTTGGACTTGATGATCTTTGAGGTCTTTTCCAACCTTATTGATTCTATGATTCTATTCTATGAAGAAGAGAAAGGGATGCCACAGTCTGAGGATTCTTCTTCAGTGGTCCACCTTGAGGACAAATAAGACAAACAAGAATTATCATGGTCTTCCAGCTGTCTGGTGTGCATAACTTAGCTATTCCATTGCAACCAGTTTGAAAATGGGTGGTGACAAATGCAGTGTCACACAATTAAGACACATCAGCTCCTTCCTTTCAGTCAGCATGCAGCAATGTGTTGAGTGGTTCCACACTTAGTGCCACGATACAGCTACTCCTGCACCTTCTTAAACATTAAAAAGACAGAGAAGAAATTCATGTAAAATCTTTATTTAAGCCTACTTGGAGGTAATAGCTGTTTATGTTCTATGGACCAAAATAAGGCCAGACCAAAACCACCAAACCCAGAGTATTTACACCTCTGTTTTACAAAGTGCTGTGCCTTAAAACAGAGGATTTGTTTACCTTGCTGCATACCCAGAGGCAAATATCCTATTTTAACCAGTGAAATCAACATTTGATGTACAGAGCCCTTCTTTGTAAGACATTTTTAAAGCTGAAAGCACTGAAGTAGACTAACTCTAGGTGCATATGTGTATAACACAGGGTGGAATTTTGGAATGGAATGGAATGGAATGGAATGGAATGGAATGGAATGGAATGGAATATAATAGAATGGAATAGAATGGAATGGAATGGAATAGAATAGAATAGAATAGAATAGAATAGAATAGAATAGAATAGAATAGAATAGAATAGAATAGAACTTACCAGGTTGGAAAAGTCCTTTGAGATCATCATGTCCAACCAATCATCCAACACCATCTAACCATGGCACCAAGCACCACATCCAGTCTCTTCCTAAACATCTCCAGGGATGGTGACTCCACTACCTCCCTTGGCAGCACATTCCCAATCACTCTTTCTATTGGCAGCAATCAACTCTTTCCAATATGACTCCAACTTCCAAGGCAGCTGATCTTCTCTCTCTAGAACTTCTTCCTAACATCCAGCCTAAACCTGCCCTGGTGCAGCCTGAGACTGTGTCCTCTTGTTCTGGTGCTGGCCGCCTGGGAGAAGAGACCAACTCCCACCTGGCTACAACCTCCCTCAGGGAGTTGTGGAGAGCAATAAGGTTTCCCCTGAGCCTCCTCTTCTCCAGGCTAAGCAGCCCCAGCTCCCTCAGCCTCTCCTCATAGGGCTTGTGCTCCAAACCCCTCCCCATCTTTGTTGCCCTTCTCTGGTCACTTTCCAGCAACTCAACATCTTTCCTAAACTGAGGGACCCAGAACTGGACACAGGACTCAAGGTGTGGCCTAACTAGTGCGGTGTACAGGGGCAGAATGACCTCCCTGCTCCTGCTGGCCACACTGTTCCTGATGCAGGCCATGGCTGGAATAAAGTAAATGTTATCCTCCTGACAGAATTGCCAGCACAATAAAATAATAATAAAAAAATATCTTAGACAATATTCTCTTTAAGTTAAAAAGGAGAAGGAGGAGTGAAACAGTGTGAAAATAACTGATCATTCATCTTAGGTTGATCTATAAATTATGGCATTTACTGATCTCTTCTACAGTGTGCATTTTCAAAGACCAAAGTAGGCAGTCAAATACATTCCAAATCTTTTTCTTGCTTTCTTCCCCACCCCTGGTTTGTTTGGGTTTTTTTGCCCTGCTCAGAGGGATGTGTGAGTAGAAATGTTTTGTCCACATTATGATACAGACGCCTTTCACAGGACAAGAAAAGAAAATTTTCCTGATCATCCATTTTCTGATTTCTGAGCCATTTCCCATCCTACTAAATTGCTTAATACTCCCTGTAGCTGGACCTTTGACCTGGAATCTTTATGCAAGATTAATGGGAAAGCAAATGGGAATTAGTATCTGGGCGGGTTGCTGCACAGTTCTTGCTTTTATCTAGCACTCCACCTGGTTTTGGTTGTATATTTTCCTTATTTTTATTTCTTACTATTATGCTTTTACTAGTTTCTGAAGCCAGAGATGCTAAAAGACCTTCCTATTTCTTCTTCCTGTCTTCTCCCCCCCCAGCCCCATTGTCAATTCTTTCCTTTCCCCTATCCCAAAATTATCAAACTCACTCTGCTTGTAACTGACATGCTGACAGGAAATTATTACACATCATTACACTTCTTAAAACACAATTTACCCAGCCTTTGCAAATTATTCTATAGCAAGTGTGAGGGGGTAATGGAAACTGTCTATTCCACTTACAGTTGTCACTCATGCTTTCTTCTGTACAGTGAACAATTTATGCTTTCTCTCTCTCAAAAGAAAAAATAAAATAAAGAGGCTGTGCTCAAAATGTGTAAAAGCAACTTATCATGGAATGGGGAAATAAACCTCCTGTTTGACTTCCCTTATTTTGCATTACTGTAGAGTGGATCCATTTTCTGTTGTAACCTCATTAGTCCTCATGCAAACACAGTGCAGGCTGATGTGTATTTAGTAGAAGCAGACCTCCTCCTGATTTCTGGCATGCCAATTGCACTTGGCACTCCTGTAAAAGAAAAGTGATCTTACGTGGCTGTAGTCCCCAAAACTGATAATCCACAATCATAAGAGTCCTATTCCATGCCTGACATTTTTATTCTTCTTCACTGATAGCTATTGCCAAAGGGTGTCTGTGGTATCATTTTTGCCCCTGTTGCTGCATCTTGGCTTTGGTTTGGGCTTTCTCTTTTGGTTTTGTCTTACACAAATTCAAAAGGCAAATCTTCAAAGTGAACAAGCTGTGCTTATTTAAAAGACTTAGAAACCAAAAATAAATTGTGACACACTCTCGTCCTCAGCATGATCATATTGATTAGCTTTCAGGCATTCCTCTGTCAGGCTCATTCTGCCTCAATGGGAGAAGGATGATGAATTGTCTGACTACAGGAGGCGGGGAGAAAGAAATGCTAAGCCTGGATCTGGGAATTGGCTAAGTACTTCGGTGGAGCCTCAGCCCCTCAATTGCTCTCAGCAACTTGGCCTCCTTGATTTATAAACTGGAGTGGTGATTAATGATCTTTTAAGTGCACAAGGCAGGCCAAATCTGCACAAATCGGGCCACTCAAACATGACTACTACTTGTAGGAGAAGAATAACAGCCTTTACATAGAGGTAATTGAGACAGCTTCAGAGGATCTGGTAGTCTGCTTTAGCAGAAATAAATCAGCCACACAGGCCATCTATTTTTGAAATCAGACTTTCTCATCAAACCTCCTCAGGTCAGCATGTGTAGCTGGGAATGCGGTGGTTTAGCAGATGTACTTCAGGTCAGGAAAAAGGCAGATGGAGCAGCCCCTGTGCTCAGAGCATCCCACCTGGCCACCCTGCTACAGCTTCTCAGTGTACTGCTGAGAGTGATCCTACCGTTGTCTGTGCCTCCATGTTGGACAAATGGAACCTGCTTTGTGGGTTAGAGGTTGGAGTCTTCTCCCTGTTGTACTTGTCTCACTACAAACTTTGCCTAGGCTGCCTGCCACTACTGGCCTGTACTTCTTTCAATGTCTTGTGACCATATCTGCTGTGCTTCAGGGCCAAATCAGGTTTCCTACTTCAGAGCGGGCAAAGACCCCCTCAAAACCTTGAAGCCTTGGCTCCTCCTGGATGCCTAATGGTGATAGAGAGCAAGATGACACAGCCTCAAGCTGTGCCGGGGGAAGTTTAGGCTTGAGGTGAGGAGAAAGTTCTTCCCAGAAAGAGTAATTGGCCATTGGAATCTGCTGCCCAGGGAGGAGATGGTGTCACCATCCCTGGAGGTGTTCAAAAAAGGATTGGATGTGGCACTTGGAGCCATGGCTTAGTTGTCATGAGGTGTTGGGTACTAGGTAATAGGTTGGACTTGATGATCTCTGAGGTCTTTTCCAACCTGGTTGATTCTGTGATTCTGTTATTTTAACACATAGAAACACTGACAGTAGGTACTCAGTGTGCACAGCATCTCGGGAAAGTACTTAGTTTACCTGTCCTTAGGGCCAGCTCTGCAGACAAGTGATCTCCCTTAAAGGGACCAGTGAACTTGCAAGCCGCTGTAGTATCTGCACTGCAAGACAAAATTATGTTCATATTGTGCTTGTAAAATAGAGATCAGAAGTTATGGAGCATTTATCAAAGAACAGAATCATAGAATTGTTAGGGTTGGAAGGGACCTCAAAGATCATCTAGTTCCAACTCCCCTGACATGGCCAGGGACACCTCACACTACATCAGGTTGCTCACAGTCACATCCAGCCTGGCCTTAAACACCTCCTAGGGTGGGCCTTCTACCACCTCCCTGGGCAACCTGTTCCAGTGTTTCACCACCCTCATGGGGAAGAACTTCTTTCTAACATCCAATCTGGTATCATCTCTCTTACTTTGTACTGACACAGATGTAGCATGCCAATGTCTTAAACTGTCAAAGCTGCTTTGCATATATGGAAGTGAGCTGAGAATAAATGATCATCTGATCTTCTCAGAGAAGCAGAAATAAGGAAGGCTCAAGTGGAGATAGTGTGATCAGCTGAAGGAACAGTGCTCTGGTTCTAGAAATTTTAATCTAGTGCTAGTTGTTTAGTGTTGACATTTGTGAGGAGTGAATGATGAAGGAGTAAGAATTGCTGTGTTCCTCATCCTGCAGGCTCATGCTAGAGCAGAGAGAGAAGCTCTTCTCCAGGAAGAACTCCTTCCTAACTTCTTCCCAATTATACCTGGAATCAGGATAGCTGATGGTGGTAAACAAAAGGGGCAGCCAGAACAGCAACTGAGCAGGAGCAGTAGCATAAAGGTAACTTGTGGTCAGGAAAGAGCACACGCCACACACTCTTCCCTGGAGGGAGATGTCAAGGCAATTTCAATCTGATGACCTCTCTGGAGAAAACGCTGCTCTTTCTGGGATGGGGGAGGGAAAAATCACAAGTCTAATTCCTGAAACTCATAACAAACAGAGACATTTGCTGTGAGATTGCTAATGTATTTTCCACTAGTCTTCTCCAAGCAGGAGAGTTGCAATGAATGTCATGAATTATCCTTAGACTCAGGCTGCCTATGGATAACAAATATCATTACTCTGTTTCCATGAGTGCTGTGGCTGTGGGCTTCCATAGAACCTATCCCCCAACTGCAGTTTCTCATAAGAGGACTGGAGAGTTTAAAAACCACAGCACTACAAAATCCTCTCTAGAGGAACTTTCCTGTCTGTCTTGCCATTACTAAAATGTTACTATTAATAGAGGGGATGTGGGAATCACAAGACTCATAGCCTTGTTATCTCCTTGAAGGTGACTTCCCTGCTTTGCTGTATTTCTATTTGCTCCTGTTCAAATTGCACAGAACAATACCTGACTCAGAGAGGCACTGTGAAAACAGATTTTAAATATTTGGAAACCACCAGATGCAAGAGCAAGGGATTGCACACACAAATATACATAAACACATGCACACACTTGCATACATATTCTCAAATGTCCAAGTATCTCAACTGATGTGCTTGAGCTTGTCCTTCTGACATCAGCTCCTTTGAAGTTAGGGGCACAGGCATTATTTTTAATGTCAGCTTTGTGAAAAGAAAAAAAAAGAGTTGTTATTGTTGTTGTTGTTGTTTTTACTATTATTATTTTAAGACTGCAAGGGGAGAGCAGGTCCCTTCAGTGCAGAGTTCTGGTGCACTGGAAAATCCTGTCTCACTGGTCATTTCTCTGGCACCTACTCTGCTGTAAATGGAAACAGCAGCTTCTAATGGAGACAGTAAAAATATTAGAGATGTATTCAGTGTTGGTTTTGTTCTGTAGCCTTTCCATCAATATATTCTGTTCAGGCAGTTCTCGTACACACTCAGCAGCAAAACTTTGTGTAAAGTCCTAATACAGATGTTCTGTTCCAGTACATTGAATCATAGAATCATAGAATTGTTAGGGTTGGAAGGGAACTCAACAATCCTCTAGTTCTAAACCCCCTGCCAAGTCCAGGGATACCTCACACTACATCAGGTTGCTCATCCAGCCTGGCCTTAAAACCTCCAGGGATGAGGCTTCTACCACCTCCCTGGGCATCCTGTTCCAGTGTCTCACCACCCTCATGGGGAAGAACTTCTTCGTAACATCCAATCTGAATCTACCCATTTCTAGTTTGCTCCATTCCCCCTAGTCTTATCATTACCTGCCCTCCCAAAAAGTCCCTCCCCAGCTTTCTTGTAGCCCCCTTAAGATACTGGATCCTTCTCTAGGTTTGAATTCATTCAAGGGTCTGTATTAAAACACCCACTTTTCTAAATTCTAATCCATCCATATACTCTTTTCTCAGTAAATATCTCACTTTAACCAGGGACTAAAAGTGAATATAAGTCTGTAAATGTTGATGTGTTAATTCACATTCTTGAGTTTTATGCCAAAAAACTGACAGGCAGTCTAACTCCAGAAATGACATAGGCAGAATGAAGTAAAACACTGAATTAATTAATTAATTAATCAATCAATCAATCATATAATCAGTCCCCCCTATTCTCGGTTTGCAAGCAGTCTTGTCTCCTTTTCTCTTCTCTCACAGCATTTTCTTCTTTATTAAATACAGGACCACTGCTGTATCTTTAAAAGCGAGTCAGCACATCTAAGAACAATAACTGTGTTTTATAGCACAAAATCCAACTGTTTGATACCACTGGCTTCCAGTTTTTTTGCAACCATTTATTAAAATTTCACATCTGCCCACAGACAGAATTGCTCAGGAAAAAACCGCTGCACTGCCATGGCAGAAGTTTATTTTGCTATGGGTTGTTTCATCTCCAACCAGTTGCAATATTGATTTCTCTCGGTGGATTAATTATCAGTGGCAGTTTCAGTCTCCCTTGCAATGGGCAGAAGGAAAAATGATGTTTTTATTTCAAGGAGGTCTATTGACAATTGTGCCTGGGCTTCCCTTGGGTCCTAAAGTCAATGAAGTTACAAGCCCCATGTCATGAAAGTACTGTGCATGAAATTATTTATTTTATCTGCAGAGGTAGTATCATCTGCATGCCATAATGGCCATTTAATCTTTTTGTGTTTTCTTCCCAGAAAAGCTAGCTTCATATGGTTTTCATTGTAGGTTATGACTGTAAAAACACCCCCCCAAAAATTGGACAAATAACAGGATGACAGCATAATATACAAAAAGTAGCAGGAGTTATTCACACCAGCGACAAACCTATCAAAATGTTTGGACTGACTGGAGAGGCTGCGTTCTGCTGTAACAGAACATTTCCAGTTAAAAGCACTGTAGAATTTGGAAGGAAAATCCAAGCTTGTGGGGTTGCCAAAAAGCATGTCTGCACGTACAGGACACATTGGGAGATCTGTAAAAACTGAACCTATAATGGATTACATTTGGGATTCTCTTGCTTTCTTTTCTCGCTTTCTTTTCTCCCCCAAACCATATATTGATAATACACATAAGTATGTCTGCTTGTGAATAGAATAGGGAAATATGTATGCATGGAGACATATATGTGTGTGAACATAATCTACATGTAGTTGCAACTTTTATGGTGTTGTCACAATGCATGGATTATGTATGGGTTAAGTATTCAGTATTATTTGAAAATCTTTAAAAAACATTACTTTAAACATGTCCAGCTTGGGCCCCTCAATTGAAGAAGGACATTGAGTCTCCTGAACATGTCCAGAGAAGGGCAATGAGGCTGGGGAGAGGCCTTGAGTGCAAGCCGGACGAGGAGAGGCTGAGGGAGCTGGGTTGCCTAGCCTGGAAAAGAGGAGGTGCAGGGGAGACCTTATTGCTGTCTACAACTACCTGAAGGGAGGTTGTAGCCAGGTGGGGGTTGGTCTCTTCTCCCGGCAACCAGAACAAGAGGACACAGTCTCAAGCTGTGCCAGGGGAAGTTTAGGCTGGAGGTAAGGAGAAAGTTCTTCACAGAGAGAGTTGTTAGCCATTGGAATGTGCTGCCCAGGGAGGTGGTGGAGTCACCATCCCTGGAGGTGTTCAAGAGGGGATTGGATGTGGCACTTGGTGCCATGGTTTAGTAGTCATGAGGTCTTGGTGACAGGTTGGACTTGATCTTTGGGGTCTCTTCCAATCTTATTGATTCTATGATTCTATGGTTCTATTAAATGATCTATTAGAGTGTGTGTGTGTTTTGGTTTGGTTTGTTTTTTTTTTCCTTAAAATCTTAATTCAGTTACTATATAAACCAGATGCAACAAAGACTGCAAAGAAAAATTAGACCATGGGTAAGAATGCTAGTGTTCTTTTCATTGCCTTATTTTGTCTTCAAACATGCTTTCAGATGCTCTGCAAGCTGCCACTGGAGCATATGAGATTGATGAAGCAAATTTCCACAACATAATGTAAGATTGTAGAGTTGGGCCTACATGATTCAAAATGTTGCAAAGAAGATTGTATAAGCCTGGATTCAATATCTGATTCTTTTAAACTGGAGACCACTTGTTCTACTGAGATTATGTTGTAGCCATGTAGGCTAATTGGTTTGTGTATCTGAAACACACTCCATCAGTTTTGCTACTTGCAGGGCATAGGCTGATTCTCAAGGAGTGCAACTGAGAAAGATATATTTACTCACAGAAGAGCTAATTTGATAAAGAAATCAAGCTTGAATACAAAACCCAGCGATAGCATTCACGGCAACACTATTGAATTTACTCTGTAAATTTGAAAAGCTTGCAAAATGTTTCCCTCAGCCATTTGGTCCCTCAGCCTTCTGCAGATGTAAACAAAGAAGGAAAACATTATTTAAATGTCTTCCTTATCTCCAGCACTTTACAAGATGATCATTTCTCTAATCACCACAGCCCAAGGTACCACAAAAGCCTGAAAAGACTTCTCATAAGGCTGAAAAATAACTCCCCTTTTACATAGAAAAGGAAATGTACTGTTAGGCCAGCAGTGATGGGGACTTCTGCAGATTTCTAATGAAGTGACTTTCTTCTGTGTTCTACCCCTTTTTTTTTCAGTCAGAGACTCTGAATTCATTAGCTAGAGCTCAGCCACACCATAGTTACAACGCTGTTATGCTGCAAGTCTCGTTTTTTGCTGCATAGTGTGGTCACTAATTCCCAACAGCTGTGTAAGTAGTCATATAGTTTTACTTATGTTCAACACAAACATAATGAGGTAATTTGTTGGATATTGGGCTACAGCGGAAGCTCCAAGCAGATGGTGGGGTTTGTTTGGGTTTTTTTCTTTGTTTTTTTTTTTTTTTTAACTGGATGTAAAATATTCTTACACTTCAGAGGAGTCCATTTCTTGTTCTCTAACCAGCACCAGAACAAGAGGCCACAGTCTCAAGCTGTGTCAGGGTATGTTTAAGCTGGAGGTGAGGAGAAAGCTCTTCACAGAGAGAGTTGTTGGCCATTGGAATGTGCTGCCCAGGGAGATGGTGGAGTCCCCATCCCTGGAGGTGTTCAAAGGGGATTGGATGTGGCACTTGGAGCCATGGTTTGGTTAGTCATGAGGTGTTGGGTGACAGGTTGGACTTGATGACCTCTGAGGTCTCTCCCAACATTATTGATTCTATGATTCTATGATTGGAATGGGCTGCCAGGGGAGGTGGTGGAGTCACCATCACTGGAGGTGTTCAGGAGGAGACCAAGAGGACACAGTCTCAGGCTGCACCAGGGGAGGTTTAGGCTGAATGTTAGGAAGAAGTTCTATACAGAGAGAGTGATTGCCCATTGGAATGGGCTGCCTGGGGGGTGGTGGAGTCACCATCATTGGAGGTGTTCAGAAGGAGACTTGATGGGGTGCTTGGCTGCATGGTTTAGTTGTTTAGGTGGGTTGGATTGGTTGATGGGTTGGACGTGATGATCTTGAAGGTCTCTTCCAACCTGGTTTATTCTATCGTATTGTATTGTATTGTATTGTATTGTATTGTATTGTATTGTATTCTATTCTATTCTATTCTATTCTATTCTATTCTATTCTGCTATGCTCTACTTCTATTCTATTCTATTCTATTCTATTCTATTCTATTCTATTCTATTCTATTCTATTCTATTCTAATATTTGGAGAAGGGGTAGAACACCAGGTCTGAAGGGTGTTCATCTCTAGCAATGTTTTTTGCACAAGGAAGCTAATGAGATCGTGTCCTCGTCCGTCCAATTCCAATGGAAAAAAGAAAATTGGTTGTTTAAAACTGATGCAAATCAAGAGCCTGCAGTTCTTGGCTTCCTCCTGGGACAGAAGATTTTTGAAAATATTTTTTAAGGACTATAGGTCACACTTCACCTGATGTAAAAACTGAAAGATTTGCATAGTGGGAAGCACAAATTTCAATCATCTGTGTGCATACATATTTTTACAGTAAATTCAAGGAGAAATAGTAATAATTTAATAAACATATGTATTGCAAGAAAGCATGGGAAGGAAACAAAAAAAAAGAAAATTACTATCAATGTGTTGTACCAAACAAAACCAAACCCAAAGAAACCACAATAAAGTTTAAAATATGACTGAAGCAGATGTGCTTTTTCATGCTTGACCATGTCAGGACCACGGCAGTGCTGACACTGGGTTTAGCTGTCACAGATGAAACACACCAGGAGTTCCTCAAAAACCTGTACTGTACATGTTCATTTGGATTTTAGTGTTCAGCATCCTGTTCCTTTTCTTGCAATTAAAATACCTGATTTGGAAATTAATCACATGTACTTACCACAAAAGTGGTTCAAAAAGAGGCTGCTTTGGAGTCATAAATGCAATCCACATGGCCACATGTGCTTGCTCGCTGTGCTGGCTGGAGAACAAAAATGTGGAGTTCCGGTATTGTCACTTCTCTCTCTTTATTATGGGCATATTCTTTATCCTTGAAAGACAGGATATAAATGTCTTCAAGATCTTTTATTTCAGTATTTATAAACTTATTTTCAGATAAATCTTGATAATTATTTTCAGATAAGGTTGCCAGAAGTCATCACTCACTGTTCAGTCCTTAGGAAGCTATGTGGAGCTGTAGAGTTTTTAAACTTTCATACTATTGCTCTCTACAACTACCTGAAGGGAGGTTGTAGACAGGCAGATATTTTTCTCTTCTCCCAGGCAGCCAGCACCAGAACAAGAGGACACAGTCTCAGGCTGCACCAGGGCAGGTTTAGGCTGGATGTTAGGAAGAAATTCTATACAGAGAGAGTGATTGCCCATTGGAATGGGCTGCCTGGGGAGGTGGTGGAGTCACCATCATTGGAGGTGTTCAGGATGAGACTTGATGGGGTGCTTGGTGCCATGGTTTAGTTGTTTAGGTGGGTTGGACTGGTTGATAGGTTGGACGCGATGATCTTGAAGGTCTCTTCCAACCTGGTCTATTCTATTCTATTCTATTCTATTCTATTCTATTCTATTCTATTCTATTCTATTCTACTAGGATTATGTGTAAGTGTGTGAGATATGAAACCAGTGTCACTCTCCAAAGTACCTATATAAATGGGGAGAAAGAATACAAATTACATTTTCTTTCCTATGTAAGAAACATGAAAATTCACTAGTGGCAGCACAGTTTTATACAGGCAGAAGATTAGTTGGAAAAAATGTACACATTGGCTCCACAAGGAAGCACAGGTAAGTACACAAACTGCAAAACAGAAGCATAACAAAGTAGTAGAAGGAAACTGAAAAGTACACATTAAAGCAAACTCAGCCTCATACTGAACCTCTGACCTTAGGATTTTGTAAGAAATTATTTTGTCAAAAATGCAAAAGAAACCCCAAACAAACAAACAAAAAACCCCCTAACCGAAACCCAAATCCGAACAACCCCCCCACCAAAATCAACCAAAACAATTACAATTTTAATGTGATTATTCAATATTAAAAAAGACAAATTTATATATATACAAAAAACACATACCAATGAGTACTCCAGAATTTGAGCTACACTGTAATCACGGTATAATTACACTGCAGTTATTCAGATGTATCACAAAATTCAGTGGTTTGGTAGAAATTTCTGATATTTGAATGTCTAAAATAAGCATTGAATCCTCTGTTGGGTTAAAAACTTGGAGGCAAAGTTGCATGTAAATACATACACTACACAAATACATAAGCATGTCTTTTAAAATTGTAAGGATTAAAAGCAGAGAGTCTCGAGGATTCTCGATATTTCAGCAAGAGCAAACAGCACAAATGTCACGTGCAAACACTTTTTACACATGTACACTCCCTTTACAGATAACATTGAGGGGCAAACACACTGATACCACGTGATAAATCTCAGATGTTCATGGGTGCAAGTTTCATGATTCCTTTCCCTTGCCTTGCCTGCCTTTGCCCTCCCCTGTCCCTTTTCCTATCTATTTGCCTTCCCCTGTCCCTTTCCCTATCTATTCACCTTCCTTTATCCCTTCCTCTATCCCATCCTTCCCTTCCCTTCCCTTCCCTTCCCTTCCCTTCCCTTCCCTTCCCTTCCCTTCCCTTCCCTTCCCTTCCCTTCCCTTCCCTTCCCTTCCCTTCCCTTCCCTTCCCTTCCCTTCCCTTCCTTCCCTTCCCTTCCCTTCCCTTCCCTTCCCTTCCCTTCCCTTCCCTTCCCTTCCCTTCCCTTCCCTTCCCTTCCCTTCCCTTCCCTTCCCTTCCCTTCCCTTCCCTTCCCGCAAAGGGCCACATGATGCATACTGACCGCAAGTTGGAAAGATGAATTTCCCTCCCCTAAAGTTCCTGTGTATAAATACCAATTATGTAGATGAGGAGAATTTCACCCAAAATAAATTGCATGTTCCATCTGATTATAGGTAATAGATTATTCCAGACCTATACTGTCCTCAGGTGGAATTGGAAGATCCTTTAAACATCAAGGAGTATATTCATAACTATTATCCTCTTAACCCTTTGATGTGAAAAGATTGCTATAAAATTTACTAAATTCATCTAAAATGACTTTTGAATCTCCAATCACTTTGTTCTCTGCATTAATAATACTAGGACTAATCCTGCATGACTTGTGAGATTTAAGATGAGTAGCTAATAGCTTTTGAATCAAGGGTGCCTTTCAAGGCTGCCTCTAAGCAGTATCTAAAACTGTGTGTGTGCAATTTGTCTTATCCAAATTGGTGCATATTCAGAGAGCTATATAACCTATATACAAACTGCATTTTCATTCAAGATGTATGTAGAACATGATCTTCCTAACTCATATATGCAAATATAGTCTGAGGATTAACAGCAGATTTTTTTGTTACACAGAGGACAGAAAAGAACTACTCATGAACCCTTACAGATAATTCCAAGAGTTTAGCTCTGTTTATCCAACTGGGAACGGTGAGTCTGGTTTTGGATGCTAGGTGTTTGGCACTTTTCTCCCTGGTTCCAGAGTTTGGTCACCGTGGAGATAGATTAAGGCTAGCACACTGAGATTTGTATTTTTCTCCTCTGTTCTCCACTCCTCACCATTTGGCCTTCAGGTAAAAACCAGTCTGAAAGACTCATCAGTAAGAGCAGCTACAGACACAGCCAAAGGCTGAGCCTTCATGTATTCAGAGACTACACAAAATCTTGGTATTTTCTTGGCTCTCTAGTTTGTCTGACTTTTTCCTTCACAGTATCACCAAGGTTGGAAGAGAGCTCAAAGATCATCAAGTCCAACCTCTCACCCAAGACCTCATGACTAGACCATGGCACCAAGTGCCACGTCCAATCCCCTCTTGAACGCCTCCAGGGACGGTGACTCCACCACATCCATGGGCAGCCATTCCAATGGCGAATGACAGTGAAGAACTTTCTCCTCACCTTGAGCCTAAACTTCCCCTCAAGCAGCTTGAGACTGTGCCCTCTTGTTCTGGTGCTGGTTGCTAAAGAGAAGAGACCAGCCCCTTCCTGGCTACAACCTCCCTTCAGGTAGTTGTAGAGAGCAATGAGATCTCCCCTGAGCCTCCTCTTCTCCAGGTTAAACAACCCCAGCTCCCTCAGCATCTCCTCACAGGGCTGTGCTCAAGGCCTCTCACCAGCCTTGTTGCACTTCTCTGGACACGTTCAAGTGTCTTGATGTTCTTCTTAAACTGAGGGGCCCAGAACTGGACACAGGACTCAAGGTGTGGCCTAACCAGTGCTGAGTACAGGGGCACAATGACTTCCCTGCTCCTGCTGGCCACAGCCCTTTTTTCCTTCATAGCCTCTGCATCCAATGTTTATTCCTACCTAGTTCTTTTACCTTCTTCTCCCCTCTTTTAACTCCCTCAGATTCTTCCTTCTTCCTTTGTTCTTTTCATGTATCTGAAAGTAACCTCCTTACCTCTTTCTTTGACCAGCCCCCCTTCCAGAGAGAGGTAATGGAAAAACGTGGAATCAAGAATGGCATCAGCACCAGCCTGATGCATCCTTTTTCCTTCTCCTTTGTAATGAAATGAATTGCCCAGTTTTGAGCAATATGTCATTTATGTCTCCATCCTCAAAGAAAATAAGATCATTCCAGACTAAATATTATGAAAAGTAAGTATTGTCATACCTGTGAACAGACCTCCCCTATACCTGGGAGAATATACCTGGCAGGGGGGTTGGAACTAGATGATCCTTGAGGACCCTTCCAACCCTAACAATTCTATGATTCTATAATGTTCTCAATGATCTAAAGGCAAAAGAAACTGCTGATTGAACACCCAGAAATGGTGACAAGAGCTGTGAGGATCCAGTGACACAGTAGTACCTGCCTGGTTTTCATTCTCTCTTGAGCTCAGCTTGAATCACTGCTTGTGTTTCAGGCAGTAGGTGGGACAGGAAGTCTCCAAGGGTCCTGTTCAACCTAAAATGCTTAATGATTCAGGGTCAGGTCTTCAGAGGTAGTTTGACATACTGGATGTGTCTTCTCTGCAAACACAAGGTATGCTATGTGCTTTCTCCATTTTGAGATGAAGCTGGATGCAGTCCACTTCACTGTCTCCCTTTCCTTTCTCTCTTCCTTCTCTCCTTCTCCCTCAGCATGTGAGGAGATACATGCATGGAGATTTGGAAAGGGTACGTACACTGGGCAGATCTCTGGTGTGAGTGCTCAGGAAACCAGGCTCCAATCTGGATGGTTGTGACCCTGCCACAGTGGTCAGGAGGCATCGGAGGCTACTGCTCCTGCAGCTTGTTTATTATGGCTTTTGAATGCATGGTTGAGCTCACATCTGCTGAGGCATGTAAAATTTGTAACATCTTATAAGTGATCTTGAGAGTAAAATAATGGGCAGAAAAGACAGCAATAACAGCGGGACCCAGCCTGTGAAGAGTGTTAAGGAAGTAGACAAGTATTTTCTGAGCCCTTTCTCAGGCCCAGCTGAAACCAGCTGTGAACATTTGAACACTGCATATCAGCAATTGAAAGCAGTAATCACCAAACTGCTGCCTAAGAAAGTCTTGAAGCGTAGAGTTCACAAGTTGAAAAGAATAGATGATAAAACTGCATTTTATTGAAAACACAGAATGCATTCACAACTGGGAAGTATCAATGCGTACACACAGACAGTTTATAGCCATTGCCCCTTGTCCTATCACAGGGTTCAATGAAGAAGAACCTGTCCCCTCTCTCTTGACACACAGCCCTCAGATATTCATAAACATTTATCAAATCCCCCCTCAATCTTCTCTTCTCCAGACTACACAGCCCCAGGTCTCTCAACCTCTCCTCATAGGGCAGTGCTCCAGTCCTCCAGTCCCTTAATCATCCTGGTAGCTCTTTGTTGGACTCTCTTCAGCAGATCGCTGTCCCTCTTGAACTGGGGAGCCCAAAACTGGATGCAATATTCCAGGTGAGGCCTCACCAGGGCAAAGTAGAGGGCAAGGAGAACCTCCCTCGATCTGCTGGACACACTCCCCCTAATGCACCCCAGGATCACATTGGCCTTCTTGGCCACAAGGGCACATTGCTGACCCACGGAGAACTTCTTGTCCACCAGGACTCCCAGGTCCTTCTTCACAGGGCTGCTCTCCAGCAGATCACCTCCTAAACTGTACTGGTGCAGTTTATTATTCTTTCCCAGATGACAGACTCTGCACTTATCCCTGTTGAACCTCATTAAGTTCCTCTCTGCCCAGCTCTCAGTCTGTCCAGGTCCCAGTGAATGGCTGCACAGCCTCCCAGTTTGGTATTGTCAGCAAACTTACTGAGCAGACACTCTGTCCCCTCATCAATGTCACTGATGAAGATGCTGAACAGACAGTATCATGTCATAGCATACAGTTTTAAGATCAGTAGGACAAGTACCACAAATTTGGTTTCTTGAGTGACTTTAGCAGGAATGGCAGAATGATCAGGCTGAAAGGAAGAAAGGAAGGCATCTTTACATGTTGTCTGTCTTTTGCACTTGTTGATTTCCTGGGGAGGCCAACAAGGTTGTGGCTGAAACATCAGAGCTGCTTCACACACCACATCTTCTCCAACACTCAGGGATAGGGTTGCATACAGCCACTGCCTCATTGTTCACAGAGCTCTTGCCAAGTAGCTAATAGTTTTTGTATTTATGGAAGGCAAACACAGGCTCACAAGACCAGTAAAAACTGAGAAAACTGCCTTTTGTGTGTGTCACCAGTCCTAGGTGCTCGGTGAGGCAATGTCTATTGAAGTACTAGCACTGCAATGATTTATGCCATCTAAGAATATTGCACAGGAACTGCATTTAATAGTAGCTGTTGAGTTATATTTGCCAGTAAACTTGTGTTTCCCAGAAACAGCTTGTTAAAGCTTAATGGCATTTCCGTGTATTTTCCAGCTGACAAAAGGCTGGCAGATATCCTTTGCTTTAGAGAATCTCCTGGTGCTTTAAATGCCCTGCCACAGAGAAAACCCCAGTATTTTCAAAGTTACCCATATTATAACTTGCTTACAGCTATGCACGTCTACTAAATATACCTTTGCATCAAGCTACTACAGTTCTGATCCCTAAGATAAAGTTTTCACTACAATAATTCCACTTTCTACATAACACAATAAAAATAAACTGGTAAATACTGTAGTTGATGATGCTGCACAGTGTAGTAGTTTTCCCTCTTCCCCCCCCCCCCCAAGAAATAATGATTTCTTATGAAAAGTTACTAACTCTTCTATACCTTCTCATTGTCTCTGATTTCATAGTTTAGTTTAGTTTCATAGTTTCAGTTAGGGTTGGAAGGGACCACAAGGATCATCTAGTTCCAACCCCCTGCCATGGGCAGGGGCACTCCACACTAGATCAGGCTGGCCAGAGCCTCATCCAGTCTGGTCTTAAACACCTCCAGGGATGGGGCCTCAACCATCTCCCTGGACAACCCATTCCAGGGCCTCACCACCCTCACGGTGAAGAACTTCCTCCTCACATCTAGCCTGAATCTCCCCACCAAACCTTCATACACCGTCCTTCATTTTCTAATGATCTGTGCCATGATCAGAGTATTTTGCAATTGCTTGCCCGTGCCAGTGCTCAGATTCCTCAGGCTTGCTGTTTTGTGAAAGCCAGTAAGTAACAGCACATTTTAATTGACGTTGATTTTATAAGATTTTTAACTCTGCCTGATGGATACAAGCTAAAAATCAATCACTGTCACTTAATTTTCAAGTCAGTCTAAGAATATATGAAATGAAACATCACAAAAGGCACTTAAGTAGAAGATATAAACTGATGGGAAGCTGTTTGATTTATTATACAACAGATAAGAGCTGCATGATAGAGCTTACTTATGGCTTATGAGTCTGTGAAATCGTTCTAATGAAGGTTATTCCTAAATTCATAACATTTCCTATTTCAGTCCATACTCTATCATCAATCTATAATTCCAGATTTGAATCAATACACATTGATTATAGAAAAGAAAAAATCCTTCTGTTGTTAAATGAGGAGATACTCCTTGGGTGGAAGGTATGAAAAGGGAACTAACTTCCGCCACAGCATATCCACAAGGGAGCAGCAAACCTGACCACTTATTTCCTATTATCTTTCAACTTGAAAAAGAGGTAGAAGACTTCACAGAGCCCTTTACATATCAGTATTTCAGGCTTTACTCCTCGGGAGATATGCACATACATATCTTTGAATGTCTGTCTTGACTGGAAAGTAGTTTAGTCTATAAACTTCGGTTGTTTTCTTAGTAAGCTAGGTTTGAATAAATGGTGGCAATTCCAGATAGGAGACAAGATGCATGGATACATCAGGCAGCACTGCAATGATAAAAATTCCTCTGAAAAAGACCAGCACTGTGCACATGCTTAGTTATGTTTTTCAGATGAGAAGCACTAACAACTTGCTGAGGGACAGGGATGCTCAGGCTACCCTTCAGCTGCAGCTCATATGCCCATTGACACAGGAAACATCCTTTGGCAATGTCAGAGGACACTTGCTCTTTTACAGTTTACTTGGTCATGGCTGTTCATCATAAATATTAGCTTTGGTTATAAAGGTATTATCCTCATTTTTAATATTTGTGATTTTCAAGATCAAATCAGAGTAGTCATTAGTTTCTTTCTTGACAGTCAACACTGTCACATTTGGTGAAAGGTTTGGAACACAAGCCCTATGAGGAGAGGCTGAGGGAGCTGGGGCTGCTTAGCCTGGAAAGGAGAGGACTCAGGGGTGACCTTATTGCTCTCTTTAAGGAAGGTTGTAGACAGGCAGAGGTTGGTCTCTTCTCCCAGGCAACCAGCACCAGAACAAGAGGACACAGTCTCAAGCTGTGCCAGGGGAGGTTTAGGCTGGAGGTTAGGAAGAAGTTCTCTACAGAGAGAGTGATTAGCCATTGGAATGTGCTGCCCAGGGAGGTGGTGGAATCACCATCATTGGAGGTGTTCAGGAGGAGACGTGTTGGGGTGCTTGGTGCCATGGTTTAGTTGATTAGGTGGTGTTGGATGATAGGTTGGACATGATGATCTTGAAGGTCTCTTCCAACCTGGTCTGGTCTATTCTATTCTATTCTATTCTATTCTATTCTATTCTATTCTATTCTATTCTATTCTATTCTATTCTATTTTCTATTCTATTTATAGCTTGTGTTAGCACAGTAGCTCCCATTGAATGAAAGAGTTTGAACATGTGTTTAAATGCAACCCTATTGAAAACAAAGAATCTACATGTTTTTAACATTAATATAAAAATGTCCCTATAAGAATGATTTCCTGAGTGGGACCTTTAATCTCAATTTGGTAGAGTTCAAAATAGGATGAACATGTGGCCCTTTTGGCTTGTATTGTTTTGTTTCCTCTCATCCAAGAATTTGCATAATAAAGGATAAAATGACAAAATAAAGCCCTGACTTCACTAAAAAATGGGTTAGCCAAACAATTGATATTTATCCTTAATATGCAGAGGAGAGAAAGTATACATCAAAGGCCTTCTGGGATTTCTGTGAAAAACAAGGACCACATGAAAATTTGGTTGATGTTTTGCTTTTTTTTTTGTTTACCCTGGCTGGAGAGCTCCCAAACAGAGAGGGACCTGGGGGTACTGACTGACAGCTGCCTAAACATGAGCCAGCCATGTGCCCAGGTGGCCAAGAAGGCCAATGGCATCCTGGCCTGCACTAGGAAAAGTGTGGCCAGCAGGAGCAGGGAAGTCATTGTGCCCCTGTACTCTGCTTTGGTTAGGCCACACCTTGAGTCCTGTGTCCAGTTCTGGGCCCCTCAGTTTAGGAAGGACATCGAGACACTTGAACATGTCCAGAGAAGGGCAACAAGGCTGGTGAGAGGCCTTGAGCACAAGCCCTATGAGAAGAGGCTGAGGGAGCTGGGGTTGTTTAGACTGGAGAAGAGGAGACTCAGGGGTGACCTCATTGCTCTCTACAACTACCTGAAAGATGGTTATAGCCAGGAAGAGGTTGGTCTCTTCTCTCTAGCAACCAGCACCAGAACAAGAGTTGTCACTAAAGAATACAGTATTGCTAAGGTTGGAAGAGACCTCAAAGATCATCGAGTCCAACCGTCTCCACAAACCCCATGACTAGACCATGGCACCAAGTGAAAGGACATTGCTCCCCAGAGAGAACACTCCTGCCCACTGCAGGCTTGAACTCACGACCTTCCCAGTAAGAGTCTTAGGTGCTACCAACTGAGCCACATGATAGGACACAGTCTCAAACTGCACCAGGGGAAGTTTAGGCTCGAGGAAAGGAGGAAGTTCTTCAGTGAGAGAGTCGTTCGCCATTGGAATATTGTGACTGGTTTAGGCTGTCTCACCCTACCACAAATGTGCTGCCCAGGGAGGTGGTGGAGTCACTGTCCCTGGAGGTGTTCAAGAGGGGATTGGACGTAGCACTTGGTGCCATGGTCTAGTCATGAGATCTGTGGTGACAGGTTGGACTTGATGATCTTTGAGGTCTCTTCCAACCTTGGTGATACTGTGATACTGATACTGTGTATTTATGAAGCCATTCACATGTATGCATCTGGGTTGGGGCAATCCCAAGCACCGAAATAGGCTGGGCAGTGACTGCCTTGAGAGCAGCCCTGAAGAAAAGGACTTGGGGGTGCTGGTGGATGAGAAGCTCAACATGAGCCTCCAATGTGCACTTGCAGCCCAGAAAGCCAGTCACATCCTGGGATGCATCCAGAGAAGCACAGCCAACAGGTCGAGGGAGGTGATTCTCCCCCTCTACTCCACTCTGGTGAGACCCCACCTGGAATACTGCATCCTGTTCTGGAGACCCTATTACAAAAAGGATCTGGAGGTGCTTGAATGTGTCCAGAGAAGAGCCATGAGGATGATCAGAGGAGTGGAGCACCTTTCCTATGAGGACAGACTGAGAGAGTTGGCACTGTTCAGCCTGGAGAAGAGAAGGCTCCAAGGAGATCTTGTGGCCTTCCAGTATCTGAAGGGGGGCCTACAAGAAAGCTGGGGAGGGACTTTTTAGGGTGTCAGGTAATGATAAAACTAGGGGAAATGGAATTAAATTAGAAATGGGTAGATTCAGATTGGATGTTAGGAAGAAGTTCTTCCCCATGAGGGTGGTGAGACACTGGCACAGGTTGCCCAGGGAGGTGGTGGAAGCCTCATGCCTGGAGGTTTTTAAGGCCAGGCTTTATGTGGCTGTGAGAAACCTGATCTAATGTGAGGTGTCCCTGGCCATTGCATGGGGGTTAGCACAAGATGATCCTTGAGGTCCCTTCCAACCCTAACAATTCTCTGACTCTATGATTCATAAACTTTGTCTTTCCACGAGGCAATTAGAAAGCTTCCACAGTGAGGAAAAAAAGTACTTTATCAATTAAGTATAATTTTCCACTTCCTTATTTATGATCCTCTGGCTACTAAGCATTGGTAATTTCTGCCTTGCTACGATGTCTCCAGGAAGATTGATTGTGCATGTCACCTCGAAACGAGAAGATTTAAGTGGAAGACACACTTGCAAGTCTACCAAACTCACTTTTGCTAAAAGAAGAGGAGCAACTCAATTACATATTTTACAAATTCTAGGTTTAAGATACAACATTATCTCTGTTCAAATGGAAGCTATAAATTTGCCTTCCACATTTTTGTTGACATTATTGTAATACTTGTAACCATGCACACAGCAAGCAGGATACTAAAGAGATACTGTTACAAATCAAACACTCAGAGAATGGGAAGTGCCAAGATCAAGGTTGCACAGAAAAATTCAAATCGTCTGCCTGTGCATATAAATTATTATACAGTTAATTAGATGATCACTCTAAGATTACTTGAATACAGGAGGCCTTTGCTTTGTTCAGTGGATAGAGCAGATGGTGATGAGATGGTGAATTTATCCACAGTTCTTTTTGTTATTTTTTCCAAACTCTCCTCCAAAGGATGCCATTCACATTCTGATGAGAAAGGTGCCTGCCTATTGCTGGCTTGTTTCTGTCTAACACTTTATGCACTCACTTTTCACATATTTACAAAGCCATTTTAGGGCTCTGCTCAGCACTGGTGTTCTCAGAGGTTGGCATGTGCAGAATTGTTCAGGTTTTGGTGCTGCCAAGAGCCCCATTCAAGTCTGAAATGGGATTCTCAGATTATTTAGTCAAACAGCTCTTTGCTCAGTTGGATGTCATCCTTCTGCTGCTCTCAAAGTGCAGGGTGAAGAAAGAGCTGACACTGCTATGAGCAGGTTGCCTGCTCCACAGACTTGTAATGTCAAGGATTGAAAATGAATGCCTGCTTCAGGAAACATGTGAGCCACAGTTTCTAAGGCTGTGCTATAGAAGCTGTTTGTTCCTCTTCTGGCTCAGTAAATATTTCTTTTATACAAAGATGGAATAGAATAGAATAGAATAGAATAGAATAGAATAGAGTAGAGTAGAGTAGAATAGGAGTGGAATGGAATGGAATGGAATGGAATAGAATAGAATAGAATAGAATAGAATAGAATAGAATAGAATAGAATAGAATAGAATAGAATAGAATAGAATAGACCAGGTTGGAAGAGATGTGCAGAAGAGACTAATCTGCCCAGGACTGAGGCATATTCAAAGGAAATAAGTTGATGTCCCTGTCCTAAACTGATAAAAGCATAGAGAGTTTGAAAATGCAGACCCCCACATCTCATCTGAGCACCTCAGTTAGGATTTTTGGGTATTCTGGCTTTGTGCCATCCCTCTGCAGTGTAATTGCAGATGGAAGAGGCCTGACATGCTGAAGCAACTGTTTTCAGTTTCTCACAACTGGCTGGCACTACTACTTTCCTAAGTAAATACTTCCTGGAAACATCTTTGTCAGGCCTCTCACTGACCTGAGGGTATATGGGAAGAATGGATACCAAACACAGGGCTGAGGATACCTTCTCTAGAGTATATAAAAACACCGTGTCTAGGCTGATTTATTTATTACTCTTCTCTGAGATTCCTCTCTGAGATTCCTGAGTATCATTATCTTCATGGGCTATGCTGCATTTTCACAACTATTTTGGAGGCTTCACAAATACGAGTAAGTTTGTCACTACCCATTTTTTGAGCATTAATTATCAAATGTGGCACAGAGAGATGAAGGTGACTCATTCTCAGCAGTGTCAGGCTCCCCATCCTCTGCTGCAGAGGGTTACTCCCAGCAGAGCAAGAAAGGCTAAAGAAATATATGAGAGCCCTTATGTTCCATCTCATCACTGGAAGGGACTTGTAGTGAAGGGATGACTATATGAGGAGCAAGGCAGAGAGTGTGTATCACTTCTTGCCAGCCTGCCCTCTGCAGCTCAGTTGCAACTTAGAACAGAAGTACGTATTTCAACTCTTCTCATATTTCCATATTTCCAGTAAGCCTGGAAAGAAAAGAATCTTTCAGGAGCCAGCTGCTGGTATTTAGGATAACCTGGCTTGATTGGCATGTAAATCATGCTACAAATTGTCCCAGGGACTTGAGGGGATGAATGGATTTAACATTTTTGGGTTAAGGAACAAAGTTTGGAGGAAGCTGCAAACAGGACCATACAAATTCACAAGTGGAGATTGTGGTTAATTGTACAGTGGATGCTTTGTTTTCACACAGAATACATTCTGTGACCATATATTGTTCAGTAATGTGACCATATATTGTTCAGTGTGATAGCACTTTATTGTAGTGTTTTCTAACAGTGTAAATTATATTAATCCCCTACCCTGGGGACACAATACACTGTGCCCTATTACTCATATATGGGTGCCTGTTATTGACAATTATATTCTTTGCCTTCCTGAAAAAAAAATAACCTAAACAAAAGCTTTCTACCTGTTTCAGCATCCTTGTCTTTCTGCCTCTTTTCCTTCAGCCTTTCTCTCATATCTTTTTTTTTTTTCCCCCAAATATGTATTAAGGTCACATGCTTTTTTTAACTGCAAAAAGATGAATCTTGGTACAGTGTAATCCTGAATCTAGAATTCGACCTTGTTGTTTTATAAGATCTGAAGCCTCCTTTCAGGTCTGGTTTTCTACTGACTTCTTTGACATGCTTCACTAGACCTAATAGCTCCCTATTACCAGTTACAATTTAGCATCTGAGCCAGGAGCTGGAGGAAAAAGGGAAAAAGGAGTGTAAATTATACGGAGCTGTGGTGAACAAAGGTTTTATTTCTCCTGAGCACAACCCTTTGATAGGAAAACGGGGGAGACAAATGTGTTGCTAATTTAATTAAGTAGTATGAGATGGCAGGGTCCACAGATGCTATTTAGGACTGGATTAATCAAGAGCAGGTGATGAAAATGAATAGTCACACATAATGTTAGCATTTTTAACAATCCGACACAGTCTAATGGAATCAAGAGCTATTTAACAACAGCGCTCAGTTTTGCTTGCTAATCCAAATTTATCTACACTTTCAACCTGCACACTCATGTGGATCAAGAAATCTGTTCCTTCTGATTCCCATTAATTTTCTGGGGCATTTTCAGTTATTTAACATTGTGCACAACATGTTCGCTTCCCCTTGCGCCGCACATGGAAAGAAGCACAGTGAGAGCTGTGGAAGGATTGCATTCTAAGTGCTAAACAGGTTTAACATGGAGCAGGTTGTCCTGCTTCCTGCTGGCATAGAAGTAATTTTTCTTCCCAGTACTTGGTACAGGGTTTTGTTTTGATTTTTTTTAAATGAAAATAATATTGATAACACACTATGTTTGCAGGTGTTGTCAAACAGCATTTACATCAAGTCGAGGAGTTTTCGTTTCAATTATTATTGCTGCTATTTTTATTTTACTTTTATGTCAACTATTAAACTGTTCTTATCTCAGCCCACAAGTTTTGCTTCTTTTCAGTCAGAGTTAGGAGATAGAGATTGAAGACAGAGATAGAATTTTTAGGGTTGGAAGTGACTTCAAGGATCATTCAGTTCCAACCCCCCTGCCATGGGCAGGGACATCTCACACTGGATCAGGTTGCTCAGAGCCACATCCAGCCTGGCCTTCAAAACCTTCAGGCATGAGGCTTCCACCACCTCCCTGGGCAACCTGTGCCAGTGTCTCACCACCTTCATGGGGAAGAACTTCTTCCCAACATCCAATCTGAATCCACGCATTTCTACTTTTGTTCCGTTCCCCCTAGTCCTATCATTACCTGACACCCTTAAAAGTCCCTCCCCATCCCACTGGGGCAACAGGGAGGAGTAAGCAGGTGGCTGTGTGGTGCATTTTCTTTATGAATTCCTTTGTACAGAAAAGATCCTGATCTGTTGTTTCCTTATAGAACAAAAACTTGAACATATTTTTATTCATAAGTTTTGTGACTGCCTGTGGCCATTTAACACAACCCTTCCAGTGTAACTTTCCTGGCAATAGCTGAAGAACAGAAGTTAGTAAAACCTGCAATCATTGCACTGGTGAAAGATTTACTAGAATAAGATTGAAACCTCTGTCAGTCTGAAGGGAAATTTGACAACATATGAAGTCACACTTCCAAATAAACAAATTTCAGCCAGAATAAGTATATACCTCTCTAATTTCACTACATGTAAAGATATAGAATGTGCTGTTGGAAATCTGAACTATGTCTGGTTATAGTCTTAATACCTGTGAATAGACTGTGCTCTCAACAAATGTGTTAACTGTGTAAAGCTGTGGACATGTAGCTTGTTCCTATACTTCTTTGACAGCCTTTGACACAGAGGAGAGCATGTAACAAAGGGCTATGACATCTGTTTCTCATCCAGTTGTGCAGAGGAGGTAAAAAGATTGTCACCTATGCTAGGGCCCTGAAAGCTTTATAACCTATTACTTCTTTATATGGTGCCATAAAAGCAAACCAAATCCTGTCAGATAATCTCTTAAACTATTACTGACCTCAGTGCCTGTTTATATCTCTTTGCCCTCTGGTTACTCCTATAGCACCTTAAATTGCTCCAGCCACGCTTGTCAGAACTTGTCTGCAATACCCATGAACTTGGGTGTGTTTTTAATGCTGCTATCACATTTGAGGTAGTTACCACATCTTTCTGCTGAGACATCGCAACTCACTGAGACTTCCACTTCAGTTTAGCACCAGAATTTTAACTTAGATAGAATCATAGAACCCGACAGAATCATAGAATCTGATAGAATCATAGAACTGTTAAGGTTGGAAGGATCATCTAGTTCCAACCCCCCTGACATGGCCAGGGACACCCCGCACTACATCAGGTTGCTCACAGTCACATCCAGCCTGGCCTTAAACACCTCCAAGGATGGGGCTTCTACCACCTCCCTGGCAACCTGTTCCAGTGTCTCACCACCCTCATGGGGAAGAACTTCTTCCTAACATCCAATCTGATATCACCTCTTGCTTTGTACTGACCCAGATTAGCCACAGATGTAGTGTGCCAGTCTTAAACTGTCAAAGCTGCTTTGCATATATGGAAGTGAGGTGAGATTAAATGATCATCTGATCTTCTCAGAGAAGCAGAAATAAGGAAGGCTCAAGTGGAGATAGTGTGATCAGCTGAAGGAACAGTGCTCTGGTTCTAGAAATCTTAATCTAGTGCTAGTTGTTTAGTGTTGACATTTGTGAGGAGTGAATGATGAAGGAGTAAGAATTGCTGTGTTCCTCATCCTGCAGGCTCATGCTAGAGCAGAGAGAGAAACTGCTTTGAGTTGAAACAAGGAGGGAGAAAAGCAATTACAGAAAAAGTTTGGTGTCTCTGGGTCTAATTAGCCTTTCAGAATAACATCCATAAAAGCTCAGGTTTTCTTTTTTCTTTTTTAAAGTGCTCATACTTTCTCAAGTAAGTTAGAGATGTGATATTATGCATTTCATCTGTATTTGAAGGCAGGGTTATATTCCAAGGTATATTTCAGTCTCCTAATTAAAAATTACAGGTAAAATATTTAGAATACTTCTGAATTATGGAACATTTTTGGTTTGCAAATGGAAGAGTATAACCAATAATCTTATTGCATTTTATATTAAACCCAGTGTTAAATTATAATAAAGAAAAAAAGAGTTAAAAGAATTACTGTCTGCATTTATGTATATGTGTTGAAGATTAATGCCTTTGGTTAATTTGAGTTGAAATATATATTCTAATAAGGTGTTAAAATTAGTTAAAATGAGAGTGCTCATCTGGCAACCATGAATATGTTATAACAAAGTGTAATTAAGCCTCTCCAAAGTTTTTACCTCTTTATTTATTTTTTTTCCCCTTTGTCTGAATTTATAGGGACTCAAAGGCAAGCGCAAGGATGCGTTTCCAGGGGAAATTATACTTTCATAGATGTGCACAAGCAGATTCCTTTGTGTCTTCCCAGTCCCTGAAAAAGAAAGATGAGAAAATCAGGAGGATAAAAAGCTTAGTGTTTCCACAGTTTTGAGGTTTGTCTCTTTTACATTATAAAGACCTGCAAATTGTCAAGGCAGACTTAACCAGATGGGTGGAGAACTGGGTGGATGTAAAGATGAGTAGAATGTCTAGGCTCAGAAGATAGTGCTTAATGGGTCAGGCTTTACCTTAAGGCTGGTAACCAAGGGGAAACTCTGGGGTCTCTACCAGGACCTGAAATCTTTAAGATCTTTAAGCAATGACTTGGAGGAGACAATCGACAGCAATCTTGGCAAGTTTGAAAGGGACATCAATTGTGAACACTGCTACGCTCAAGGAGAGGACTGTCATTCAGATACCCAGACAGGCTGGAGGAAGAGGCCAAAAAGAATAATTGAACCATAGAATGGCTTAAGTTGGCAGGGACCTTGGAGATCATCTACTCCAACCTTCCTGCCATGGGCAGGGATACTTCTCAGCCAGACTTGGTTGCTTAAGGCCTCATCCAACCTGGCCTTGAACACCTCCGCAGCCTCTCTGGGCAACCTATTCCAGAGTCTACCACCCTTATATTGAAGAACATCTTCCTAACATCTATTCTAAACCTACTCTCCCTCAGCTTAAAACCATTCCTCTTCATGAAACATGTCAGAGGCAAATATGAGGCCCTGCACTGGGGAAGGAAGAGCTCTTTACAACACTGCAGGCTGGAGCCTGCATGCTTGGGAAGAAGCTCTATGGGGAAGTGCCTAGGGTGCCTGCTAGACAGCAGGCTGCACAGGAGGTAACAGCCTGAAAACATCAACACCCAGGAACATCATTGGTTATTATCAGCATGACAATAGCAAATAGATGGAGAGGAGTGCTTATCCCTCAGAACTCAGTGCTCATTAGATGATGTCCAGAACACCATGGGGCTATTTTTGAGCTTCCATTGGAAAAAAAAATTCTGTCTGCTGGACCAATTTCAGCTGAGCACCATGAAGATGATCAGAGCCTAGGGCCCTTGCCCCGAGTGCACAGGCTGAGGGAATGGAGCTTGTTGAGACTGAGAAATAGATGAGTTTGGGAGATGTAACTGCAACTTTCCATTACCCCTAAGGAGCTTACTGGAAAAAAACAAAGCCAAGTTGTTCTCAGTGGTGCATGATGGGATAAAAATAGACAAAGCCATAACTGGAAACTACAATGCATCTGATTAGGTACAAGGAACCCTTCCATTAGAAGGACAGCCCAGTAGTGGACGATGTCACCCAGAGAGACTATGAAGTCAAAGTTTCAAGGTTAGACAAAACCTTGAGCATCCTTCATCTGTCCTCATAACTTGCAGCTCTATCCAACCTAAATTTGCATATGTTTTCATAATAATTACTACTCATTTAGAGCTAATATTTGTTTAGAGGTGTAACATGTGGATTAGTAAAATACAACCACAGGCAAATGTTGTAGCACCCAACTCATGTTGAGCTCCCCAAGATCCACACATCCCATGGATCTGCTGTACAAAGTAGAGAGAGAGCTTGCTATGTCCTAACATGGCAGCAGTGGTTTCAGTCACTACAAGGAGGCTACTGATGCTTTCTGCTCTTCCTCACGAAGTAAGGCAGCTCTTCTTCCCTCAAACATACTTAAATAGTATTGCTTGGCCTTTCCATCCCACATAACAACTGGGAAATACAGTGAATGCATCTAGTGTCTATGAACATCAATAAATACTGGGAATACTCTTGAAAGAGTTTTTGTGACATGTATGGAAAGTGCAATAATCTCATTTATTTGGCATTCTAAACATTGAATTTATTGCCTTTTTAGTAAATTATCTGCACAGCTTTATCACTGCATCTACAATCACAACCTTATGCAGACTCACAAAATGAATGGCCAAGATAGATTCATCAGTTCTAATTCCAGGTGAATTTTCATACAGTTAGATAGCAGTATCAAAAAGACATTAAGGGGCAGCTAATGCTTATTTCAGCCCTCTTCTTGGCCATTTGTCTCCTGAATTGTTACTCAAAATGGAGCTGTATTGTAGCTAGAGATGGCAGGGAAAAATCAGTGGAATGACCAAAGCTTCCCACTCTCTCCTCATATTATGCACAAGGCACTGAGGGATCAAAGAGAAAATGGGTGAATGCTGATTCAGAGCTGTGGAGTAGGGCAGAAAAAATAGAGGCTGGGTAATGCAGGAACTAGCATGGCAGAGTCATCCTTTTTCTTCAGCTGAAGGTATTTTTAGAAATGAGATCTATATACTGGAATGGAGTATAACATGAATCATAAAAAATCCATCAATATGTAATCATCCATTCTCCAGAACACCTTTACTTATCCATTGCTGGCTGGTACATCTTTTGTACATTTAATTTGTTAGCTGCTGGTTTCAGGTATCGGTACTTAATTAAGTACCAGAATATTCTGACAACGATGCTGTTGTTTCTCTTGTCTCCTCTTTGACCACTCCTTCCTCTATTCAGAGGTGGTTATCATCTGCAGCTCCATGGTTCTGGCAGCCCAGTTCAGAGACTACTGCTGTTGCAATGACCTCACCTAGACAATATTGACCCAATAAGTGAGGAGGAAGAAAACAGTACCTCACAGGGGTGACAAGAAAGAATAGATTATGGAAATGAAAAGCATAAATAGTTGAGCTGATCTCTGCCAGTTTCAGTACCCAGGGTACTTTTGAGAAGCATAATGCGGTCATACGTTTTACCTTGGCTTGTTAATTGGGAATTGCAGGATTTGAGCATGATGTAAATCATGGATAATGTTCTGGGTTTAGCTGGGATAAAGTTAATTTTCACAAGAAGCTGGGAGATGGCACAGTCAGGAGAGGCAAACTTTATTAGCAAGGAAGGTAAGACACAATGCCCAGTATATAACTGGAGGAGCTAGCTGGAGGGAGGAGGGATTATGGCTCTGGAATGGGCTGTGCATTGGTTTCTGGGTGGTGAGCCATTGCATCACTTGCTTTATGCATTCTTTTAGTAATATTGCTGTTGTTATTACTTCTTTGCTCCTTGTGTTGTCTTGTTAAACTGTCCTTATCTCACCTTAGGAGGTTTTACTTTTTTTGTTTGTTTTCTAACTATCTTGCCCATCCCATCATAGGAGAAGGAGTGAGTGAGTGGTTGCCTGGTACTTTGCTGCCAGCAAGACCTAGACCACAAATGGTGGAAAACCCAAAAAGGGTGGTAGAAGCAGGTATTGCCTTCTTATGAGACAGGACATTAGCACAATTCAAGAGTTTTTGGCATCCTTTAAGGAGCATAATCACTAGATGTGTACACAGTATTCCAGTTCTGTTTCACTAACACTAAGGTAAAAATTTGATTTTTCTCCTGCTTACACATACAAGTGTCAGACTCTAGTGCACTCAGGGACTGATCTTGACAAAGAGGCTGTTTTGCGTTGCCATCCCACCAAAGTGCTCTGTATCGTGGCAGGCTTCACAGATCTGTGTGTATATATGCTTCTAGAACAGTGGACATCTGCCACAATAATATAAGAGCCCTCCTTAATTGCCAGTGTTGAAAGAACCTACTTCCTTTCCTGCAGAGATTCTGAAGAGCAAACCTTGAAGCAATATGCTTGGCAACTTCTGAGAAGCCACCATTTCCCTCCTCTGCAAAGCTACAATGCCGTAGGCTTCATAAGCTAGCTACAACTCTGACCACACACAAGTTGTTGAGGTAATACAATAATAATACAATACACCAGGTTGGAAGAGACCTTCAAGATCATCACGTCCAACCTATCAACCAATGCAACCCACCTCAATACAATACAATACAATACAATACAATACAATACAATACAAGCCACCTAAACAACTAAACAACTAAACCGTGGCACCAAGCACCTCATCAAGCCTCTTCTTGAACACCTCCAATGAAGGTGACTCCACCACCTCCACGGGCAGCCGATTCCAATGGGCAGTCACTCTCTCTGTATAGAACTTCTTCCTAACATCCAGTCTAAACCTGCCCTGGTGCAGCCTGAGACTGTGTCCTCTTGTTCTGGTACTGGCTGCCTGGGAGAAGAGACCAACCTCTGCCTGTCTACAACCTCCCTTCAGGGAGTTGTAGAGAGCAATAAGGTCACCCCTGAGTCTCCTCCTCTCCAGGCTAAGCAACCCCAGCTCCCTCAGCCTCTCCTCATAGGGCTTGTCTTCCAAACCCCTCACCAACTTTGTTGCCCTTCTCTGGACACGCTCCATCAAGTCAACATCCTTCCTAAACTGAGGGGCCCAGAACTGGACACAGGACTCAAGGTGTGGCCTAACCAGTGCAGTGTACAGGGGCAGAATGACCTCCCTGCTCCTGCTGGCCACACTGTTCCTGATGCAGGCCAGGATGCCATTGGCCTTCTTGGCTGCCTGGGCACACTGCAGGCTCATGTTCAGCCTACCATCAACCAGCACCCCCAGGTCCCTCTCTGCCTGGCCGCTCTCCAGCCACTCTGACCCCAGCCTGTAGCACTGCATGGGGTTGCTGGTTGTTGGTTTTTTTTACGCTGCAAATAAATTTGATTTAAAATGCATAACAGGGTACTTGCATGGATGTCCAAAAATTCTGTGTATACCCAGGCAAAAATCTATCTTTGCATTTCTCTTCCAGCCTTATTGATTCTATGATTCTTCACAACTTAATGGCACATCTTTTCTCCAAGTTAATTGAGAAGTATATCTAAATGTACTTGAGGCAGAGATGTAGAACATCCCAGTGAAGGGTTTTGTCTCATAGCTTTAGCAATGGCATAATTATGTAATTGCTGTGTTTCTTTATTTTGCCGGTGCACTCTGGTCTCATCAATGGGTGCAGTGACACCAACATTACTGTGATTTCCACCAGTGTGGTAAAGACATGTTGGCTGCTACATTCATTGGGGTAAATTGGTTATTTTACAAGTTCTCAAAGAGTGAAGGCTTGGGGGTGTTTTATTTTAACGTTTGTCACCTGATCTCGCTGCATGACACCGCAAATCTCCCATCTCTGCTTTGTTGGCCTATATGCTTGAATAATTTTCCCAGTGCTTGTTTGTAGCCGAGTGGGAGAAAGAGAGAATTACCACCACACAATCTCTTGTTGTTGGCGATCAGCATTCCGATGGTCTGAGCTGGCTTACAACAGTGTAAAGACATCAGTGGCATGTGTTATAATATATTGAGCATTGTACTCCTGAAGAACGCACGAAAGAAAGAACATTGTTCTACTAGGGAGCAATTCATCAGGTTTTTCCCAGAGACTCTTGGGTCAAGTTTTTATAGGCCTATTTGATTTTCAAATTCTTTTTCCCCCTTTTTCCTCTCAGTGAGCCATAGTGTCCAAACTTGTCTACATTTACTTCCCATGTTTTGTGCATGGTAGATGTCCTTTAAAAAGAGTATCTCAAATAAGTCTTTATTCTTGTTTTGTTGGCTCTTATTCTGTGTTTTCATGAACTCTGGCCCTGGCCATGGCAACTGCAAGAAAAATGTTAACATTGATTGACAGGATTAAGAAAGCCTCCATGCCTATCCGCATTTCAAACACTTTGGGAACAATGGTGTTTGGTGTGATTGAATTAATGAGATATCGCAGACTGTCAAAAGAGCACACATACTTTACATAAACCTGATTATCTTTGCATGGCAGAAATGAAAAAAAGGAGGGAACAGAGGTTTGGCTTTCACTCATACCTCCAAAGGAGCCATCAAAGTGTGTGCCCTGGCTCAGAGAGTGATGTGCCTGCTCAACTGGCCTGCCCTCCCTTTCTCTCCACATACTGCCTGGCTCTGCTTAGCATACATCAACCATGGGTTTTAACAAGTCTATTCAGGCAACAGAGCCCAAAACAACACTCTTTTCACAACTCAGCACCTCTATGCTGATTTTTTTTTTCCTAGGGATCTATTGTTTAACTTGAACTAAGCATACATTTCAACAATTAGACCTGAACTGGCTCCTACTGCCCTAGCTTAACCCCAAAGAGTGACATCAGTCATGATAAAACATACATTTTGAGAGGTGAGCCACAGCTGGTGCTCACTTTTAGCAGCAGAATTACTGGAGAGAGAGGAAAGTTTCATAGGGAACCTCTTCTGACTTCAATCTTTCAATGGTATTTCTGTTCTGTGGGAAATGTTTCAGCACACAATAATATGGTGAAGAAATACAGTTCATTGAAATAGTGTTGTATTTTAGAATAAGCTTTTTTTCTTTTCCCTCTTCTCCCCCTCTCCCCCCGCCAAGAGGACATCATGGATTAAGAAGCTCTGAAATGAAATGTAATCCAGAAGCTGAAAGGATTCAACCTACCTACATACCTGTCTGTCTATCTGTCTACTTACCTGTCTTACAACCTCTCTAATCAGTTTACATGGTCCTTATTACCACAGATGAGCATTGCTTCCACAAATGTATGCAACACTGGCTTACTGCAAATGGTAAGCTTAATGGAGGTGGCTTTTGGTTAACAGTATAATTTATATGAGGCCTTTAAATTTTTTGAAGCAGGTAGTCACCTTTATATTGAACCACACTCCTTAAATTTAAGAACCTAGATGACTTTTTTCAATCCAAATATGGCTCATACATATTTTTTTTCCTCCTAAAAATGATTTTTCTCTCTTTTGTTTGCTAAGTCCTGTTGGACAAAAAGCACACCAAGTTTTTTATCCAAAAGCCCCTTGCACAGGCATAGTAGGTATGTGTGACAGCATTTCTATCTTGACTGGAATGAAGCAATACTGAGAAACCCTCAAAAAATTGGACATGTGAAAATATCCAGTCTGTTCCTGAAGACATATGAAGCATCAGTAATTCAAATGGAGTTTAAGTAAGTGATCAGATTTAGCTAGTTTTCTTGCACCTACCCAAACTCATAGTCCTCCCAAGATCTTCCTATCATTACTTTACTTTTCACCCAGAAGGAAAATAATGTCTGTTATGTAAGTATGAAATAGAGTATTTATGGCTTTGTAAAGACCTTTAACTCACTTGTATCATACTTTAGGTCTTACTAAGCTAGAAAGATATATTCTTTGTGCAGCTTCAGTGGTAATGATGCTGAGCTGAAAATGTTGAGATTTGGGGGCCAGATGTAGTATTTCTGCCTTTTCTGCTTTATGAACTTCTCCCCTAAAACCTTGTAACACTCCCACAAGCTTTGGTGATTCTTTGTTGTGATAAATGATTCATTTTTACTATGGACTTTGAAAAACACTGTGAGCACAGAGGAGTTTAAAATCACCTGATGGTACGTGTTGAGTGTTGCTTTATAAATCGCTAAATAATTTATGGCAAAATTCATTTCAACACGTGTGCATATTTTCTGAGGCCATGGATTAGTGACAGGCCTATCATAACAGATTAATGATTCAGATCAAAGAACAGGAGTGGAGCACTGCACTGTGAAGTCTCACAACAAAATTAAGTATTTCCCCCAAAAGCTTAACCAGTAGATGTCTCTGTTTCACAAACCCTGTCATGGTTATCAGCTGCCACATCCTCGCCATTACATCTCCTGCATCCTTCTTAGTATAAATTCACCTTTACATAAAAATGGCAAGATGATATGAGAAAGGTGGTATTTTGAAGGCTGTATAAAGTTGTCTGAATACTCAAGATGTTTGAAATTCAGATGTGCACATAATAAGCAGTAGAGATTGCGACAGCTAGTGAGTTGGAGACTTTCTAATAACTAACTTGGCATAATCAGATTGCTTTGCACTACATGACAGGGTCTTGATATTACCATCATATGCCCCTTTTTATTGACAGAGCATAACCAGGATTTATGGGACTTATATATAGCAATAGGTAGAGATGCCACCACAGCTCACTCAAGCTTATACTTCTTGGGTTTTTTCCCTCCTCTGGCTCCTTACTGCACTCTGACGTTATGGCTTCCCCTCCATGCCTTACACACTCATCAGTTCCTTCTGAAGTAATTTTCCTACAGTTTTTTAGCACATAGTGATGAAAGGGCAGCTCCAGCCCTCCATTGGAGGAGAGCAGCTTTCTGTCTCCAGACTTAAAGAACTGAACATTTCAGTGCCCCAAAACGAAAACCTCGGCAAAAAAAAAAAAAAAAGCTGGACAGAGAGGTGTCACTGAGACCACAAGAGGGAAGGAAGACTGAGTGTGATGGCATAACCCTGCAGTTCACTCCTTCAGCTGCAGCCAGCTTGCAGTGCCTTTTACAGAACACCTCATTCTGTGCAGCATGGAGCAGCTTCAGTTTTCTACAGTGCGCCTCTGGCCTCCTTTCTCTGCCAGGGAGGAGCAAGAAATGGCAGTACTGCCTGTTTCTCTTGCTAATTGCTCTGTCAATGAGTGAAAAAACTGTTTTCAAGCAGTCCTTTAAATTCACAGGTGCAATTACATGTCTATGAGAACAGCAACATAAAAGAAGAGAGCATGAAAGATGGCAACAGTGATTTTTGGTTTTACAAACACAAGTATTGTTGAGCCTTATGCAGACTTCAGAACATCTTTCCTGCTTGCTCAAGAGTAAGCCTTCACTCTACCCTGTAATTTACTTTCAATTTACTAAGTTAATATTGCTTACTTTTTCTTTTCACTTTTAGTGAATTTGCAGTAAAATTATGCTTTTAATTCATTCAGCTATTATAAGTTGAAATGTTAACACCTTTATTCTTGATACAAATGAAATGCAGGCCTTCTCCTCATCAAATAAATGATTTCAATTTGGCTAAAGCCTGAGGCTGAGGATTCGTAATTGCTTTAAGCTAACCAGAGTGTGATCCGTGGTCTAAGGAGGTAATTCCAGTCTAGTCTCTACTTTGTCCATCATGACTTTCTGACACTTCTCTTGTGTCTGCACTAGGACAAGTACATGCATGGTGAGCCATTAGCCATTTGCTCCACTTGCTTTTCCCACTGACTAATGGCAGCACAGAGGTGACAAGAATACTTGGCTGGGGGTTGGATGAATGTCCTAGTTAAATGAGCCTAATGCAATGGTGGAACCCCAGCCCAAAAGAGGAAGTCTTTGAATGTGGCAAAGATACAATACAATACAATACAATACAATACAATAAATCCAGGTTGGAAGAGACCTTTAAGATCATCGTGTCCAACCCATCAACCAATCCGACCCACCTAAACAACTAGATCATGGCACCAAGTACCCCATCAAGTCTCCTCCTGAACACCTCCAATGATGGTGACTCCACCACCTCCCTGGGCAGACCATTCCAATGGGCAATCACTCTTTCTGTATAGAACTTCCTCCTAACATCCACAGCAGATGTGTGTTTAAGGCTGTTTACCTAGCAGCTATAATTGTTTTCATTCTACCCAAGAAGAAACTGCTTCAATTTTTTTTTTTTCTGCCGCTTTTTAATTTTCCTCCCTAGCTTTACTGAAAGAGACAAAAGTTTGCATTTTGGGTCCCTCAGCAGAAATGACATTATCATCTCTACTTTTTTCCAAACTAGACAACATTTTAATAAGGATCTGAAGAGAAAGGCAAGCTACACAGTCTCTATACTAGGTGAAAATTCTTCTTATTACTGTACAACAAATTTGCATAACAGACCACATAAGAAGCACTGTCATATAGTTAGGAAAGCAACTGAAAGAAAGACGCAGAAAATGTGAGAGAAATAATGAAGACAAACACCTCCCGAGTTTGTTTTGTTTGCCATTGTTTCATCTTTGTTCCATTTTGAATCTTGCCCAGTGAATTAATTCTTTTATCCTGATTCACTACATGTGCATGCAACCTTGCTACAACCAGCAACTCACCAGTCCCCTAGCCCTCACCTCTGACTTAGGTCTCTTTTTGGCATAACTCATCCCAATTTCTCTTGCAGCTTGCCTATATCTTACTGTGTGATCTGAGCAGCAGAGATTTCTGCTGCAGTCTGTGATAACCATGCAGGGGCTTTTCCTGTGCATATCATTCCTGCGAGTGCTGTCTTCTCTGTCTTCTTTCATGAATAGGAAACCTTTCTTTCCTTTATTCTGATACATATTTCTAACACATATTCCCATGCATGAGTTTATGGCCTAACTACAAGAAAGTGTTAAGTTAATGGCAAGCTTACATTTTTTAAAGGGGCCTACAAGAAAGCTGGGGAAGGACTTTGTAGGGTGTCAGGTAGTGATAGGACTAGGGGAAATGGAGCAAAAGTAGAAATGGGTAGATTCAGATTGGATGTTAGGAAGAAGTTTTTTTCCCCATGAGGGTGGTGAGACACTGGAACAGGTTGCCCAGGGAGGTGGTGGAAGCCTCATCCCTGGAGTTTTTTAAGGCCAGGCTGGATGTGACTGTGAGCAACCTGCTCTAGTGTGAGGTGTCCCTGGCCATGTCAGGGGGGTTGGAACTAGATGGTTGTTGAGGTCCCTTCCAACCCAAACTATTCTATGATTCAATCTACTGAGTCATCTTTGCTCTCAAGTATCTTGCATTAATATTCAGGTGGCTGAGTAAAGGATACAGCCAATGATTTTGGATGGCCACTAGCAAACACCAGCAGGTATTGAGTAATGTTTCAAAGCATATTAATTAAAACATGATGACTGACAGACCCTTTAAGCCTCATCTCCTGATCCAATAGCAGTTCAGCAACAAAGATCCCATTTACCTCAGGGCACTCACAACTTCAATTTCACTTACACTTCCTAGGAAAAGGCAGAAAGTACACCTAACAACACGCTTCTCCTGCCACTTTTCTGTTTTTTTCATTGATAAACCAGCTAATATAGAGTTAAACATGGATGAACCAGAATTAGCCAAATTTTGAATTAGAATTCTGCATTTTCCAGTACAAAGGCCACAACTCCTTTTCTGTCAAAGATCTTTACTGTCCTTACACTTTAGAACTGTGGTCTAAAGCCAGAAGAGAAGATTAGAAGATGGAAAATTAATTTGGACATCATCCTTGTCTCTCTTAAATGATAACCATCCATTGCATGTTGCAGGTGATGCTCCTTTCAGTTAACTTTCTCATAATAATTTTCCATATTTTCAATTTATTGAGTAAAATTTTTGAATTAAAATTTAAACACGAAGTAATTTTATGCTAAACTTTACCTACTTTCCTGGAATGGGTTGTCCAGGGAGGTGGCTGGCGCCCCATCCCTGGAGGTGTTTAAGCCCAGGCTGGATGAGGCTCTGGCCAGCCTGAGGTAGTGTGGGGTATCCCTACCCATGGCAGGGGGTTTGGAACTAGATGATCCTTGTGGTCCCTTCCATCCCTGACTGGTACTATAATACTATGATACTTTGCAAAGCTCTTCACTAAAACCTTTTTCTCTAATGGTGATGTATGTAAAACAATTCACCATAAGTACTGTGCATTTCTTGACCTAGACGATGACTTCCTGATCATCTTTCCTTCTTGCTTAAATCCAGCAGTCTCAGTTTTAAAGCTGGCAACATTTAGAGGTTAGGAGTTTCCTTTAATAGTGATAGTGGTGTTTATCTTTTCCACTTTGTTTTAAGAGGTGCATTCTTTGCACTGCAGGTTCGGTATCCGTGAGTAACCGGAAATCATTAATAAATATAATTATCTCTAGCAGCACTGGAACAGGGGAAGCTTTGAGGGTAGCACAATGCCCTGGCAAAATGTGTCTGACCAGATGAAAAAGTTTACAGAGATTAACACCCACAGAGCTAGCCCACTGGTAGGTTGTTGCAGGTTAATGGAAATGTATGGCAACAGGCAGTAACATTAGTAGGGTCTTTATCTTTAGTCTCATAAATATTCTTCTTAACCCCTGCTAACACCCGTGTTTCAGGCTTTTCTAGAAAGAATTAGGACAGCTAGCTCCATGGTTACTGTTAGAATTAAGTCTGTTCAGTTCTGGGTTCCCCCCCCCTCCTACAACTGGTTAAGGACTGCCCAACTTTTTGAACACTTAATTTGGAGACTGTATCAAATGTCACGATTTGTTGCTTCTTACCTCTTGACTAAAGGAAGGGAAACTAACAGCTAATTCCTAGGGCTGTAGGGAACTGACCTCAGAACATTTTGTTTGAAATGCAGTACTCTATTAAATAAACTGAAGGTTCATGCCTGCCTTTGCTGAACAGCCAATTTGGTCATTAAGTTAAATTTAGGAGGAACGTGAGCTTCTTGTAACCATATGCAAGTTTATTGTTCCTCTCAGATATTTGTCGGTTTCTTTGTATATTAAAACCACAGAGACTTTGGTAGATCAAAAATGGAGCTGGGAAGGGGTTAAGAATCTTCGTTGACTGCAATTTCTCAATCAGCCTCAGGAAGCCTCAGGTCAACTTTGCTCATAAAAAACTCTGCACAAATATTTCTTTTCCTATCAGAGGAATTCTAATTCCACACACAGACCAGTGCTACTCAGATTATTACACATTATTAAAAATTAATTTAAAAAGATGGTTTGGGCCTTGTAATCTCCTGTAGAACTGGGAGAACCCAAGCTTTTGGAAAAAAAAATAATAAATCACTCTTGTAATAGTAAAATAAATACTAAATGTAGTCCTTTATCTTTACTACTTCTGTTATCCCTCGTTCTGAAATCTCTGCTCCTTTTCCACCGTCCATGGTACAACTGATGATTTCACCTCTAGCTACAAGAAAATGAGAAGAAAAAAAAATAAAACAAACTCAAACCCTGCTACAGAGATTAATAGGTATCTGTAGAAATTACTCTAAACCCCATATAATTTAATAGAAACTTTAATATAAAATGTGAAGAATCACTCCCTCCTCTGGTAAAACACGGAAGAAGGTGGGCTGAAGAGAGAAATACATCTGTTGCAAGGAGACTGTTTTATTGTGTAGCTGTCCAGAGAAGGGCACCAAGGCTGGTGAGAGGCCTTGAGCACAGCCCTATGAGGAGAGGCTGAGGGAGCTGAGATTGTTTAGCCTGGAGAAGAGGAGGCTCAGGGGTGACCTCATTGCTCTCTACAACTACTTGAAGGCTGGTTGTAGCCAGGAAGGCGTTGGTCTCTTCTCTCTAGCAACCAGCACCAGAACAAGGGACACAGCCTCAAGCTTCATCAGGGGAAGTTTAGGCTGGAGGTGAGGAGAAAGTTCTTCACTGAGAGAGTTGTTCGTCATTGGAATGTGCTGCCCGGGGACGTGGTGGAATCACCGTCCCCGGTGGTGTTCAAGAGGGGATTGGACGTGGCACTTGGTGCCATGGTCTAGTCATGAGGTCTGTGGTGACAGGTTGGACTCGATGATCTTTGAGGTCTCTTCCAACCTTAGTGATGCTGTGATACTGTGATATGGGGTTGGAGTTGCCTGTCTCCTACAGAATAAGCCTGTAACCAGAATTATCTGGACCAGTTTGGCAGTTTTCAGGGAAAACACCAGATATCCTACAGCTCCAAGGCACCAGGGGAGATACACGAAAAAGAAAACACTTTTTTCCTGCACCTAGGTGCCAGTTTTCATTCACCTCTCCTCAGGATGAAGCTGACCATCTGAAAAGTGCCATGTGCCAAACCATGTCCCAGTATGATGAATGGAAGTAGGCTTGTTACATGCCTGTGTTGGCACCATGTCCTGAATGACTGCAAACTCCCATGTGCAATTAGGTTGGATTGTGGGCTGCTCTACTTATGGGTAGGGAGAGATGCAGGTGGTAGAGTGGCTGCAGAAAGGAAATCATGAGATCAGGATTTGGGGAATCAGTGGCAAGAGGACCCTGGAGAATGAGATAGACCCATAGTCATACCCTAGGCAGAAGCATCACAAATGAGGTTATGCTTACAGGAGAAAGTGTGGGGGCATTTGAGACTACTTAGGAAACTCCTGCCAACTGCTAAACCAGAGAAAAGGGGTGCTCTGGGTGAAGGGCAGGAAGTTTCTTCTTCAGGTTTGGTTTGTTGTTGTTTTTTGTTTTTTTTTACTGTTGTCTTGTCCTCTAACTCTGCTTGAATCATGCCTATTTTCAGAGTTATACCTTGTTCTAATTTCTGTTTTAATAAATCTAGCCCTTTGGGGTATTTGTGTTCCTGCATTGTAGCAGAGACAGAACTGTTGTCCTTCAGGACTTTGGTGAATTTGGCATCTCAAATACACCCAAGCAAATATAAGCTTCTAAGTATACCTACTGCTAGTTCCAGCCTGGTGACTGCCCTCTCTATCTCTCTAGCTCATCTCTATCTCTATCTCTATCTCTATCTCTATCTCTATCTCTATCTCTATCTCTATCTCTATCTCTATCTCTGCCTCTGCCTCTGCTCTGCCTCTGCCTCTGCCTCTATCTCTATCTCTATCTCTATCTCTATCTCTATCTCTATCTCTATCTCTATCTCTATCTCTGTCTCTATCTCTATCCTTATCATCTTTCTCTCTCTCTCTCTCTCATCTCTATCTCTATCTCTACCTCTACCTCTACCTCTATCTATCTGTCTCTATCTCTGTCTCTATCCCTCTCTCATCTCTGTCTCTGTCTGTCTCTGTCTCTATCATCTATCCCTATCTCTCTCATCTCTCTCTCATCTCTCTCTCTATCTATCTCTATATCTATTTCTATATATTGGCCAAATGAATGCTGGTCCCAAGCTGAGGATTACTTAAGACAGACATTCTTTTCATCAAACTGTGCCATTTGCTTGCTTTCTGTCAGTAAAAAGTTTGCTATTTTCACTGTATTACACAGAAATCTTGTGTGTGTGTGTAAGAGCAGCTAAAGATTGACTAAGCCTTATCAGCAAGCAGATGGAAGTCCTCTACCCCTCCAAAAAGCTGTTTGCTTGTCTAATTGTACACTTTGATAAGCTAATTAAACATAAATAGGAACAACATTTTTGGAAGTGCCAGACAGTTCCCTTTGTAAAGGTGACTGTTACTTATAACTTTACCCAATGTCAACTTTTTGAACAAAAATTTTCAGTGCCAGTTTGCCTGGCACCTTTCTTGGAATAAAAACCCAAATAGAGATTGTTTATGATAAAACAGTGTAGGAACAGTTTCTTAGAGCAATGTATGATACCAGTGGTCTCAGCCTTACAAAAGTCTCCTCTTACAGTATAATATAATGAAAACATTGAGGTGACAGATCTTTATTTTGTTGGTTTTCTGTTGGTTATGGTTTTTTAATTAATTTAAGGTTGATCATTCAAAGATGCTTGCAGATAACCCAAATTAGCATCTCAGGATGTTCCAGCCTTACAGAATAAAGAATTAACCAGGCTGGAAAAGACCTTTGACATCATCAAGTCCAACCTATCACCCAACACCATCTCATCAACTAAAACATGGCACTAAGTGCCTCATCCAGTCTTATTTAAACACTTCCAGTGATGGTGACTCCACCACCGCACTGGGCAGCCATTCCAATGGCCAATCTCTCTTTCTATGAAGAATTTCTTCCTAACATCCAGCCTAAACCTCCCCTGGCACAGCTTGAGACTGTGTCCTCTTGTTCTGGTGCTGGTTGCCTGGGAGAAGAGGCCAGCCCCATCTGGCTACAACCTCCCTTCAGGTAGCTGTAGAGAGCAATAAGGTCTCCCCTGAGCCTCCTCTTCCCCAGGCTAAACAACCCCAGCTCTCTCAGCCTCTCCTCATAGGACTTGTGCTCCAAACTCCTCCCCAGCTTTGTTGCCCTTCTCTGGATGTTTGATCAACTCAACATCTTTCTTGAACTGAGGGGCCCAGAACTGGACAGAGTTCTTAATAACCACCTGCATGATAATCAGCACTTTTTGACAATAAGTAAATTTTCGTGTCAGGATATACACTTATCTGTGGGACCTTTCAATGTGTATGCAGAATGTACTATCAAACAAGTCTTGTGTAGATTCAAAGAGTTGAAGAAATGGGGAGACCTTATTGCTGCCTACAACTACCTGAAGGGTGGTTGTAGCCAGGACAGGGTTGGTCTTGTCTCCCAGGCAACCACCAACAGAACAAGAGGACATAGTCTCAAGCTGCACCAGGGGAAGTTTAGGCTGAAGGTGAGGAGAAAGTTCTTCACAGAAAGAGTTGTTAGCTGTTGGAATGTGCTGCTCAGGGCGGTGGTGGAATCGCCATCCCCGGAGGTGTTCAAGAGGGGATTGGATGTAGCACTTGGTGCCAAGGTTTAGCAGTCATGAGGTCTGTGGTGACAGGTTGGACTTGATGATCTTTGAGGTCTCTTCCAACCTTATTGATTCTATGATTCTAAGATTCAAAGAGTGGAAGAAATGGGTAGGTAAACAATACCAGCTACAGTGATGACTCAGCAATTCTTTGCTACAGTTTCTGACGCACTGAGCCCTGCAGTTTTAAATCAAGTAAGGAAGTGAGATCATCTCAAACTGAAGCAAATCTGAAATGTCCAAAGGGCTGTTTCTTTTAGAAAAAACAGAATAGTATCCAAAAATAATGATCACCTTGCAGAAGCAGCAGATTAATTCAGGTTGGGTATGTTCAACAAAGGGATACTCAAAAGAAATTGCAATAAAATTAGAAATAGCTTAGTTGCTCAAATGCTCATCCAGTCACAAAAGGCTTGGAAAAGGATAGAGCATTAAAAAGTTTGCTTCAAAATGCATTTCTTCCACAGCCTGCTCTCCTGGGAGTGAAAAGAAATAATGAAAAATAGATGCTGTTCACAAAGAAGTCACAGGGAACTTTTGAAAATGGTGCTGGTGTAGACCTACACATTGTATTAAAAAGAGAACAATTTCAGTGTTGCCAAGATGGGAGTACAGCACGAACATATGTACTTTGATCAGAGCAGGCACAGGGATGGAAAAGACCTTGAAATAGTTAGCGCATATGAAAGGGATCATAAGAGACCACCCTTGCAGAGGATGGCTGGTGAGAAGATGATGTGTGACAGATGATCAGGAGTCAGTCTTACAACTTTAACAAGAAATGGGCTGAAGGGGCTCCCAACTATTGCAGTAAGATGTTACCAATATTTTACACGGATTTTACCTTACTTAAGGGAAGATGAATGTCCCTCATACCTCATTTAGCTCACTTCTGGTGTTATTCTGAATTCCTGACCGCCTACAAGTCTTGTTGCACACAAAAACCTTTCTAGGCTGGTGGGAATAAAGCTCAGTTCTCTCCCTATACATAAATGTAACCTGGAAACTTTGGATGTAAAATAATCTGATCATATATTGTATCTTGAATCTTGTATCTTGATCATATCATGTATCTTGAACTCATGAGACACAGAAAGTAATCACTGGCTCAGAGAAGAAGACAAATATTCAAGCAGGCATGAAAAGGACCCTATTGCTAACCACAAAAAATTGAACTATTACATGTAAATAGCTATTTTCTCCATGGTGTTATTTGCTGGAACATTTTTCAGAGGATGCCCTTTCTTTATCAATAACTTGAGTTTAGGATTGAACTTTTCCTATCACTGTCAACATTAGTTGTAGGGAGAGGAGGTATCATGACAACTTATCTTCCTTTCTGTCCTCATCAGGTAGCAGTAAAGATAGTCTAGTTTATGGTGTATGTATAGCAAGAACAAAGAATGAGAACATGGGTCTGAAGAGTAAGTGTAGCTAAAGGGGCATATCTTCTCAGGCAACCAGCACCAAAACAAGAGGATACAGTCTCAAGCTGTCCCAGGGGAGGTTTAGGCTGGATGTTAGGAAGAAGTTCTTCACAGAAAGAGTGATTTACCATTGGAAAGGGCTGCCCAGGGAGGTGGTGGAGTCACCATCACTGGAGGTGTTTAGGAAGAGATTGGATGGGGTGCTTGTTGCCATGGTTTAGTTGATTAGATAGTGTTGCATGATAGGTTGGACTTGATGATCTCAGAGGCCTTTTCCAACATGGTTTATTCTATTCTATTCTATCCTGTCCTATCCTATCCTATCCTATCCTATCCTATCCTATCCTATCCTATCCTATCCTATCCTATCCTATCCTAAACATGTGACCCTTTTTGGACAGTGTTTTTCCAAACTTGATTTGCCTATGGTAAAGGGCCAAACAGTTAGCCTGAACGGAAGTCCCTTTTGAAGGGAGTACAAAGAGAGCACTTTGTCTTGTTACAGAATAAATGTGTGCTGTGTTTTGCTTAAGTATTATATAGGTACCAAGTACTGCTACTGTCTCTACATTGAAATCTTCCTGTCTCATTTGCTTGGGCCCCTAAGACTTATTTTCCCCCACTCTTTTATTCTTGCTTTATTTCCCTCTCCAACATTTTCTTGCTCATTGGAAGGATTTGTTTTTATTTAAGTCTTATTCTCTTTAGAAAGTTACAGAGTTATAGAACATTTTTTTAAAGTATTGTCAGGCAAGAACTTGGTGGTCCTTTCACCAATATTTTCTAACATTTTTCTGAACTAGATCACAGTATCACAGTACATTAGAAGTTGGAAGGGACCTCAAGGGATCATTGGGTCCAACACCCCTGCCAAAGCAGGATCACTTAGGGTAGTAGATATGTAATTTGAAATTATAATGTACCAGTAGTGACTTAATAGTCAAATGAGAACCAAAGATCCAAAAAACCAGAATATTTTAGGTTTACTTTCAGAGAAAGTGATATGAACTACCTGAAGGGAGGTTGTAGCCAGGAGGGGGTTGGTCTCTTCTCCCAGGCAACCAGCACCGGAACAAGAGGACACAGTCTCAAGCTGCACCAGGAGAAGTTTAGGCTCAAGGTGAGGAGAAAGTTCTTTACAGAGAGAGTTTTTAGCCATTGGAATGTGCTGCCCAGGGAGGTGGTGGAGTCACCATCCCTGGAGGTGTTCAAGAGGGGATTGGACATGGGCTAGTGGAAGGTGTTCCTGCCCAATGAGGTGGGAGAGGTGGAACTAGATCATATCAAAAGTCAAAGTGTTAGATTAAGTTATCTTAATGCTCACTGAGTTCTGTGGTGGTCTGAAACTTTCCCCAGCTGATGTTGTCCATGTTACAAATTAAAAAACATTCAGTATGCCCACTATTCTTTTTATTCTGTAAATTACCAAGTCACAATTTATATGTGTATTTTTAAAAATCAATCTCCAGATCTCGTGTAGAAATAACCAATCTGAGCAAAAACTCTGAGGAAGGAAGGGGTGAGTGATTTGTTCACAGTGAATTATTTACACATATGGATTCCATTTTAAAAAGGATCTGCTAGTTTCCTTGAAACATTGTGTACTCATGTGCTCAGTTTCTAGTACTGAGAGAAGGGAGGGACATCCAAGTGCACTGAAAACAACCTATAGGACCCAGGTTTCTCCTATTAAGATGAGCTCACCATAGTTACATGCTCTAGGCAGCAGCTGAAGAGAATTGACAATAACTTTTTCTTCCCATGCATATGGTCCTTTCCCATACTCCACTGATCAGACCGAACCACGAGGAAAGTTTAATCACCCATGTTTTGAATCACCGCTGTCCAGCAAAGAAGAGTTTTTGTGCTTATATTAACAGCACAGAGATTTTCACTCTGAAGTGATACAGATACTTTTCCATCTTGGAGTATTAAAATTAGGAAAATCGATCATTCTAGTGAAAGGGAAAATTAAGATAGTAATTTAGTCTTTTTTAAGTCCAAACATATTGTTACTAGAGTTCGCTACATATTGTTACTAGAGGTGAAAACAATGCTCACTGTGAGCAGGTTTACTGGGACCTGTGATATCTTTTCTTTGATTAATTGGTATAACTGGGAAAGTTAGACAAGTTTTCAGTTTCAGATTTTGCCACCTTCTTGCCTTGAACACAAACCTGAAGGTCTTGCACACTTGATAGTTTGGCTAACTCTTCATAGAATCACAGAATCATAGAATCAATAAGGTTGGAAAAGACCTCAAAGATCATCAAGTCCAACCTATCACCCAACACCTCATGACTACTAAACCATGGCTTCAAGTGCCACGTCCAATCCCCTCTTGAACATGTCCAGGGATGGTGACTCCACCACTTCCCTGGGCAGCACATTCCAATGGTTAACAACTCTCTCTGTAAAGAACTTTCTCCTCACCTCGAGCCTAAACTTCCCCTGGTGCAGCTTAAGACTGTGTCCTCTTGTTCTGTCATAGGTTGCCTGGGAGAAGAGACCACAGTATCACAGTATCTCTAAGGTTGGAAGAGACCTCGAAGATCATCGAGTCCAACCTGTCACCACAGACCCCATGACTAGACCAACCCCCCCTCCTGGCTACATCCACCCTTCAGGTAGGTGTAGATGGCAATAAAGTCTCCCCTGAGCCTCCTCTTCTCCAGGCTAAACAACCCCAGCTCCCTCAGCCTCTCCTCCTAGGGCTTGTGCTCAAGGCCTCTCCCCAGCCTTGTTGCCCTTCTCTGGCCATGTTCATGAGTTTCAAGGTCCTTCTTAAATTGAGGGGCCCAGAACTGGACATAGTACTCAAGGTGTGGCCTAATCAGTGCTAAGTACAGGGGCAGAATGACTTCCCCGCTCCTGCTGGCCACACTATTCTTGATGCAGGCCAGGATGCCATAGACCTTCTTGGCCACCTGGGCACACTGCTGGCTCATGTTCAGCCAGCTGTCAATCAGTACCCCCAGGTCCCTTTCTGCCTGGCTGCTCTCCAGCCACTCTGACCCCAGCCTTTAGCGCTGCATGGAGTTGTTGTGACCAAAGTGTAGCACCCGGCACTTGGACTTGTCCTACAAAGTCCTACAAAGTCTGACTTCCAGTGTTGTAAGTTCTTATATGAGGAAAGGATTTTTAAAGTTTTTTGTCTTTTATCTGATGGTGAATAATGTTTGGAACTTCCCAGGTGCAATTCATAGAATTTCAGGGCTAAAAAGACCTTATCCTGCTGCTGAATTGAGAGTAATTCCATTAGCTGTGATGTGGTTTCTAGCAATGGAATAAAAAATGCTCTCACCATCAGTGAGTTTTGTGTTAAACGAAGTGAATGCAAGGTATGAGATGCTTCCATGTCTTAAACTACATTTCCATTTCCTAGAGTTCCACAAATGCTCTGTAGTGAATGTTTGTGAGCCACATGAGTGCTACAGTTGCAGTAATAAAGCAAATAATTTTTGTCTTCATCAGTGTATGGAAACATTTAATCATTTAAAACTGTTAAAAACCCATTCTTTACTTTCCCACTGTTTCAAACCACATTGTGACAGTTTTCAGCAGTTGTTCTGCTGTTTTAATGTTTATTCAGCAGTCTCATTCCACACGCTACTGCCACTGTCAATATGGGACTTCCTATCAATTATATTTTAAAAGTCAGTGATCCCTTTCCTCAAGACACAATATTCAATAGTGAAGGCTGTGGAAAAGACACAAAATAGAAAAGCACAATGGCAAGATAATTAACATACACATTGTCAGTCGATACATTAGTGTTCCAAGAGTGTCTCATGACAACTGTGTTCCTAGTGCGACAGGGGGATCCCCATACCTGGGTGTGTTGGAAGCAGAGCACCAGAATGCAAGCCACAGTTTGCTTTCACTTGGAAGGGGGTGGAAGAAGTCACTGGAATTGACTGCCCCATGACTGGAAACACAGCCTCACCATTTGGACTGGTGGGCTGATCCAGACTGTACTGCAATAGGGTGGAGATCCAGAGCTTCTACAGTGACAAGTCTTCTGTATACTGCAAAACAATTTCATTTTGAGTGAGAATGGGCAGTGAATGATGTGTGTTGTGTGATGTTAAATGCTGCTGGTCATGACAAAGATGGTATAGAGTAAGGGGTGGATGATGTCATAGATTGAGCTGAATCTCATGATGATACTCAACACCGTGCTGCCATCATGCCAGCTTCAAAATGAAAGTGCTGGCTGGAGGAAGGCATCATGGGGCTTGAAGTTCAGATTGTAACATGAGAGGCTTCCATTTCTGGTTGCTGCTTCCAGTCTCTGATTTTGGGGTGAGGTCTCTGAGTTTAGGCTCGAGGTGAGGAGAAAGCTCTTCACAGAGAGAATTGTTAGCCATTGGAATGGGCTGCCCGGGGAAGTGGTGGAGTCACCGTCCCTGGAGGTGTTCAAGAGGGGATTGGATGTGGCACTTGGTGTCATAGTCTAGTAGTCATGAGGTCTTGGGTGACAGGTTGGACTTGATGATCTTTGAGGTCTTTTCCAACCTTGTTGATTCTGTGATTCTGTGTTTTCCACTGGGCTGGCTGTGGGTTGGAGGGTGGGGGGTAGGTTGCTGGCTTCTGCTGCTTCTTGTGCATTTTGCTGCACTTTTCTGCAAATAGGCTAAGGGGATTGTGCATCTTATCACCTCATTAAAACCTCTTTATCTCAACCCAAAGTGGTTTTTTCTTACTTTTTTTTTTTTTTTTGTCTGTGTGTGTAAAGAAGGGAGCTTGTGAGAGCAGGCTGTGTTAACCCAGGACAGCAACCTTTCCATTTCGTGCACTAACACACCATGCCCAATTTTCAGCTTGCATTTACCACAAGAGGACCATCAGAGGGACTTTTTCTTTAATGTAGTGCAGACACAGTGGACATTCTTCTTCATGCAGAGAAGTTCTATAATGTGCTGATTATGGTGAGATATTTTTTTAAACTAAATACCTCAGTACACTCCAACAAGCCTACTGGGTTTGATGCTCTGTGGTACTTCTGCTGCAAAAAATCAGTAGTGGAACTGATCCCCCACCTGTGATCTGAGATGGAGATCTTTCACAGATGTTGTGTCCTTATATTTATACTCTCTGAGGGCCCCAGAGGCAGCCCAGTTGTAATGAATGGCTTGTCATGAAGTCAGGTGCACTGTTCCCTCCCTTCCAAATACCACTTCACAAATCCAGATGAATTTTTGCTGCTCCATGTTCTCTCTTTTGCTCATTCAATCTCGCTGGTTCTGCACTGCCAAAGAACTGACACAAGAAGCTCATGTTAGGAAGCCTTGATCAGACAGTGCAACGACTGACCAGTTTTCTGTCTGTATTCTGTACCAGTGTTGAAAAATATATTATGACAGCTTTATGAGTTGCTACTGATTTTTACCTTCTCTTTAATTAACACTAATTTAACCACTCTCTAAAAGCAGTTAATCAGGTCTTGGAAGAAAACTTTCAAAAGGGCTCTCTCTTTAGAGACTGGTCGGAGAGGGAAAGAGACTCCGTTCTTTAGAATATTCCTGTGTTGTGAAATGAGAGGCACAAACGAGGCCAAAATATCAACAGCTAGACTAATTATTACACAAATAAAGTGGATGGATCAGAAACAGAGAGAGAGAGAGAAAATGGAGAGGGTGAAAGACAAGGAATAGGGAGAAGAAGGAGAAAGTAGGAAAGGGATTATATTGCCAACAGTCAGAGGTTTTCAGATCCGTTGTGTTGCCCCGCAATGTTTCCAGCGTGTGGTGCCGTCTTCTTCCTTCAATCTTGCCAGTATCACTCAGGTCTTTTTACGCAGTTTTTAGTCCTTAGGTAAGTATCCAGGTATTGTTCCCCAGGAAATCATCCCAGGAAATCATCTTTAGGTAAGTATCCAAGTATCATTCCCCAGGAAATCTTTCTGTGTATTCCTGTGAGTTTGGGCAGCGGACTGGATGGAGGGGGGGGTTGAGGGGGTGGGGGCCTCCTTCTTCTCCATCTACCTGTCCACACACTCATTACACATCAGGAAACAGGTGGTGAATCCATTGTCTCACCATCCTCCCTTCCTGGGGTATCTGATGGCTGGAAATGATCTTGTCCTGAAGGCGTGATGGCTGGGCCCTTGGGCCATTGTTGTAGGCCAGCTGCAGTCCAGTTATCCTTTGTTGGGGCACATCTTAATTCATGATGCAATTGCAAGGTGATTTGCATCCAGGATTGGTAGACAGGATTCCTACAGGTGTACACTCTACTGAAAACTGGAGGCAGAACTGTTACAAGTGGTTACAGCTAATTCAGTACATGCTGTTAGAAAACTTAAAAAAAAACCAAAGAGCTGTAGGTTTAATTAGCTCTTCACAACTAGTTTCACCCTTCTCTCATCTTAGACCTTCACCCTCATTAAAAAAAAAATGGAATTGGTTTGTATCCATTACTGAGGTTGCATTTTCCTGGATTCCTTCAAAACCAAAAATATCAGTAGAATGAACATTCACCATTCCTAGACCACTCTCGTTCTCATACGCTAGTCCCCAGCTTGCTTTTGTATTTATATGTGAATGATCTGCCCAGATATTCTGCTGAATACATACTAATAAACTGCATTAGTGTTTGCATCCCATATGCTCACCCAGGGCTTAATTACACTTTGTTCCACAAACAAGTATTGTTAAAGAAATTAACATGTGTCAGCTAATTATTTTTCCTGACTTCTCTTTTTCATTTTGCTTCATTTTTAATTTATGCAAGACCTCTTTGTGGCCTTGTTTCAATTTCCAGAGGATGATAATAACTGAGGCTCTAATACCTCCAGCACCCAGGCTCATCCTTTAGTTTATCCACCGGAGCAGGCATCAAAGATTTCAACGCACAAAGTGAGGAAAGTTACACACGAGCACGAATTGTTCCAGTTTGAATGCTGAAGCATACACATCTACTATACATATTGCATGAACTACACCCTGCAAAAACTGTTGCTTAACCAGAAAAGAGCCTCAGCCATAGCAATCTCAAGTTACACGTTTGGCAGTATTGTCAGAGGAACATCACTTATTTCCCCTTCACATTCCATGGGATCTGTTAGGACATGTGCTCATGTAGTCATAAGGGTACTTGCTTAATGCATGAATACACACTTCATATACCCCAAATATTGATTGGAAGATAAAGTTTGATATACATACAGCTACTCACAAGGATGTGAGAGTGTCCCTGGCTAGACTCAACCTTATCAGGCCCTGAGGACGTGCAAGTATTGCAGATTCACTCTCATGGTTCAATAAGCATACTGGCACATCATTTTGGATAATATAATTCTACTAAAAACCATGACTCTGGGACTCACAGGACACTCACAAATAATCTGGAGAAGAGGAGGCTCAGGGGAGACCTTATTGCTCTCTACAACTACCTGAGGGGAGGTTGTAGCTAGGTGAGGGTTGGTCTCCCAGGCAACCAGCACCAGAACAAGAGGACACAATCTCAAGCTGCACCAGGGGAGGTTTAGTCTGGATGTTAGGAAGAAGTTCGTCACAGAAAGAGTGATTGGCCGTTGGAATGGGCTCCCCAGGGAGGTGGTGGAGTCACTGTCACTGGAGGTGTTTAGGAGGAGACTGGATGAGGCACTTGGCGTCATGGTTTAGTTGATTAGTTGGTGTTGGATGATAGGTTGGACTTGATGATCTCGAAGGTCTTTTCCAGCCTGGTCTATTCTATTCTATTCTATTCTATTCTATTCTATTCTATTCTATTCTATTCTATTCTATTCTATTCTATTTCTTCTAAAAACCATGATGCTGGGACTCACAGGACACTCACAAATGAGCTAAGGACAAGTAAATTTAAGCCATTTTAATTTTTTTATAATTATACAGAAGAATGCTTTTTTCACATGAAACACACAAAAATTTCACAGGGAATATGCTTCTCACACAGAGAGAAGATGTCAAAGATAAGATGTTTGAAATTGTCCTTTGTGCTAGGTGGAGAACAGGATATGCAAAGAAGTTAATTGCAGCTCTCAGATTGTGGAGTCTACTGAATTTAAGCAGAGCTTTACAATGGTAAGAAACACACTTGCCAAAGTGTGCCAGAGGGGCAGGAATTTTAGCTGTTTAGCTTCTCACCAATGGTTGGAGGAGAATGGTGCTGGAACTGAACAAATGATAGGGACTAAGTGCTTAATATGCCTGATACTTTCATAGGACTAATGAGTTCCCAATCCCAAGACAGGCTACAACCCTTCCATGGAGACTTAAAGTCCTTTTATACATTAAGAAGCCCAAAAACCTCTAGGCTCAATGAATCACCTCTAATGGATCCTTCCTCTTGAGCCTGGGACATAATACTGCTGGAACAGCACAGCTAGGAAAAAATCCACAGGAGAAGCTCATGCAACAGGTGAATTCCTTCATACATGCCCAGTGAATGATTGCAACAGAAATATTTGCTATACCCAGAAGCAGTTGTGAAGAGCAAGAGGTCTGTTAGAAAGAGGAAAGAGGAGAATCCAAGTATAAACCCAGGTTTGTTAATGTCTGGGTGAGCCTCCTTCAACAGCACAACTAATTATAAGAAAGAAGAAGAAAAGTTACTGGAATAATCAGAGACATCAGCCTGGAGTCTAGAAGGCACATTATACATAGAACAATCGGATAGATCTCCATATTTGTCTCTTTAAGAAAGGTGCAAGAACACCCCAACACAATAAACTGAGGTGAATTATCATACTACAGCAGGGCAGGCAGGAAAGAATAATAGCAAATTGCAGAGAGACATCACATCACCAAGGTAAAACGGCTGGAGTGTGTGTGAAGTGGTTTGTGATGCATGCCTGAGCTGTGTTTTCATTCTCTCCATACAATGTTTTTGGAGGCTGAGCAGCAAACCCTGGACTATGAATTGTACTTCACAAGCATTGCACCAGTGCAAGAGCTGTGGAGACTTTTCTAGGTGAAATCACTACTGACTTACTGGCTATCTGTGGTCTGGTAATACCTGAGAAGAGATTATCCTTGTATGCTAGAACTTGAAAGTCAAATCTTTTTCTTGTTTTAGCTTTTATTTCCACAACAATTTTGCTTTTATTTCTTCTGAACATTGGATTTTCCTCTTTCTTAACTGTCAGAACTTACCTTTTGCTTCCTTTGCTTGAAACAAACATACAGATTTTCAAATTGAAAAGCTTCATCTAGACACAGTTTAGCACTCAAATGTATTTTCCCATGTTTCAGGGAAGTGGGATCCATTAATCCCCTCCCTGCTTTGTGGGATGGTGTCAATAAGTCTCTCCTGTGATTTCTTTGCCACAGTCTTACAATTCATCTTAAAGCACGAACAAGATGCCTGAACTGCAAATCCCACACAGCACTGGGGCAGCTGAAATGTATGTACAGAGACTGGTATGTGCCCCCAAAGAATAATATTTGATCTGATTTAACAAATGGATGCAATTAAAAATGGAATATTTGGTGGAAATTTTTAATTTACAGATGGGAGGATCTGATCAGAGGGCTGGAGCTCCTCTCCTATGAGGACAGACTGAGGGAGTTGAAGCTATTCAGTCTGGAGAAGAGAGGGCTCCAAGGAGACCTAATTGTGGCCTTCCAGTATCTGAAGGGGTCCTGTAAGAAAGCTGGGGAGGGACTTTTTAGGGTGTCAGGTAGTGATAGGACTAGGGGGAATGGAAAAAAAAATAACTGGGTAGATTCAGGTTGGACTTTAGGAAGAAGTTCCTCCCCATGAGGATGGTGAGACACTGAAACAGGTTGCCCAGGAAGGTGATAGAAACCTCATCCCTGGAGGTTTTCAAGGCCAGGCTGAATGTGGCTCTGAGCAACCTGCTGTAGTGTGAGGTGTCCCTGGCCATAGCAGGGGGTTTGGAACTAAGTGATCCTTGAGGTCCCTTCCAACCCTAACAATTCTGTGATTCTGTGACTGTTTTTAAGATGATACCAGAAGCAAAGTTTTAAAATTTTCCCTCTACCACACTGAACCTATTAGAAATTGTCTATACTTGTTTCCCAGGTAATGAAAATTAGCTTTTCTGATTGTCTCTGTTTCTTTTATGAACCAATACGGGCAACATTTCAATTATTCTGACAGTCTCCATTGCTGCTCGTCTTTCTTCTCCCACAATGGGGACATCTAGAACCTAATTTCCATTAATCAGGTGGTTAAACACCTTTTAGACTGTTGGATTGAACTCAAAATCATTGTGCTGGTCTGAGGTCTTTCTAAAAATGTGACTAAAGATTTTTAGTTGTTTGTTTTCAATCAGCTTCAGAAAAATGTTTGTTGCCTTGTTCCTGCACTTGTGATTGACTTCCAGATGTTCACTTTCGCTCACTGAGAGTACTGCTTTCCTTGCAAAGTTCTCCTAATGTGCTGAATCTGTTGAAACAAACTCATGAGACTTTCACTGTCATGTGTGCATTATAGTATCATAGTATCAGTCAGGGTCGGAAGGGACCACAAGGATCATCTAGTTCCAAACCCCCTGCCATGGGCAGGGACACCCCACACTACATTCAGGCTGGCCAGAGCCTTATCCAGCCTGGGCTTAAACACTTCCAGGGATGGGGCCTCAACCACCTCCCTGGACAACCCATTCCAGGGCTTCACCACTCTCATGGGGAAGAACTTCCTCCTCATGTCCAGCCTGAATCTCCCCACCTCCAGCTTCATTCCATTCCCCCTAGTACTATCACTACCTGAGATCCTGAGAAGTCCCACCCAGTCTTCTTGTAGGCCCCCTTCAGATACTGGAAGGCCACAATTAGGTCATCTCAGAGCCTTCTCTTCTCCAGACTGAACAGCCCCAACTCCCTCAGTCTGTCCTCATAGGAGAGGTGCTCCAGCCCTCTGCTCATCGTCATGGCCCTTCTCTGGACATGTATTTAAGTTGTTGCTCCACAAGCTCTTGTTATTAACATATTCGATGTAGGCCTGATTTACGAAGAATCTGGCTTTGCTTTCATTCAGGTAAAAAAGAAACTAAAAAAGGGGTATTTATTTTCTTCCCCCTCCAAGTTGAATCTTGCAATAGTTCTCTTGTTATGCATTCTTTCATAAATTCCTGGACAGATGGGCAGAATCCAAGGGCATGAGATTGAACACATCCAAGTGCCGGGTTCTGCACATTGGCCACAGCAGCCCCATGCAGTGCTACAAGCTGGGGTCAGAGTGGCTGGAGAGCGGCCAGGCAGAGAGGGACCTGGGGGTGCTGGTTGATGGGAGGCTGAACATGAGCCAGCAGTGTGCCCAGGCAGCCAAGAGGGCCAATGGCATCCTGGCCTGAATCAGGAACAGTGTGGCCAGCAGCAGCAGGGAGGTCATTCTGCCCCTGTAGACTGCACTGGTTAGGCCACACCTTGAGTCCTGTGTCCAGTTCTGGGCCCCTCAGTTTAGGAAGGATGTTGACTTGCTGGAGCGTGTCCAGAGAAGGGCAACAAAGTTGGTGAGGGGTTTGGAAGACAAGCCCTATCAGGAGAGACTGAGGGAGCTGGGGTTTTTTAGCCTAGAGAGGAGAGACTCAGGGGTGATGTTATTGCCCTCTACAATTACCTGAAGGGAGGTTGTAGACAGGCAGAGGTTGGTCTCTTCTCCCAGACAACCAGCACCAGAACAAGAGGACACAGTCTCAAGCTGCGCTAGGGGTGGTTTAGGTTGGATGTTAGGAGGAAGTTCTAGACAGAGAGAGTGATTGCCCGTTGGAATGGGCTACCCAAGGAGGTGGTGGAGTCACCATCACTGGAGGTGTTGCATGGTTTAGTTGATTATGTGGTGTTGGATGATAGGTTGGACACGATGATCTTGAAGTTCTCTTCCAACCTGGTCTATTCTATTCTATTCTATTCTATTCTATTCTATTCTATTCTATTCTATTCTATTCTATTCTATCCATTCCTTTTTTTTCCTGATCTCTGAAAGTAATTCTAAACTTTTCTCTATTTCCTTCAACTGTATGGTGTCTCCATTCCAATCTACAGAACAGATTACGATTCTTTATTGCTTTCATCACCAGCAAAGCAGAAGCCAAAGTAGAGCAGTAAGGACAAAAAGCTGGGATCAATGAATGCAGGGTTTTGTGGATATATAATTTTCTATTTGCTATCATTTCCCAAAATATACCCAAGAGAGTTTATCTGCAGGAGATGGCGGGAAGTGAGAAAGGAGGAGAACAAAAGATAAATAAAAGACTGCAAGAAGGAAGGAAAATGATGCCCTTCTTTCACTGGGAATACCTCACAAGTTGAGCAGAGCATTAGTATGTGAAAACCTAAAGGGCAATGTAATCCCAAAGGGGAAGAGTAATTTCAAAAGGAGGTTTATTAAAACTTAGCTTGTTTTGCATAATGCCAGAAAAAGAAATACAGCGAAAGTCTAACCTTTTTTCCCTTTCAACTTTCAGTTCCTTTCCACTCTTTTTTTTCTCTATGATCTCTTTCCCTACCCTGCAGCTTTACTACTGCTTTCTGTTTATAACCTTTAGAATACTTTCATGAGCATATGCTATAATTCTCTTCCCTTTTCTTTATCTCCTTGTTCCTACAAGCTGGCTTGAATAAAGAAGTCATTATCAGCAAGCCCACAATGGGTCCAGACATCCACATTCAAGATGTTCTATAGATGATATATTGATCAGTCCTCAATGAGTAATAGCATTCTAATGAAAAGAGCTTACAGAAGTTAATGTATCTGCTCATGCAAACCACAAATGAAGCATTCTGTGGCACAAAGGGTCTGGCCCTGTGAATTATAATTACTCCCTACAACTATAAAAGTCAGGAGTGGTTTTATTTATTTACCGCAATCAATGATAGTCTGTGGGCTACACACTGAAAATTCGTTTTACAAACCAGCACCCAGACAGTTTGCCTTTTCTGTGTCCACTGGGAATTAACCCTTCACTCACCACTGTCTTCTGTGGTAGTGAAAAGTATGCAGTTGGCTCCAGTGTTGTTCAGGTTAAGACAAGCAGACTACAGGCATTCAAAGAGTAGCTACGAGTGAGTGCTCCTTGTAGGGAGAGCATATATTAAAGCAGAGTGAGTATTTAAAGACAAAGACTTTCTGTTCTGCATGAACTATGCAGGGAGTCCCTGGATGGAAAAATGCACCACAGTGCTGTGCCATGCAGCTTTCCACAGGCAGATGAGAGTGGTTTAAATGCTTTAGAACCTCCTCTTCAGTACTCAATGCAATGAACAGTAGAATAAATATAATCTGGGCTAACACACACATTATATAGCCAGGAAAACGAAATAGGAGCGACTCCACTCATAAATCAAACTGCAGGAAAGAATAAAGTAAAATTATTTTGTCAACATGTTAAATAAATCTGCCACTATGCTGTAGTAGAAAGGCACAGAGTAACAGCAACAGCAACAAAAAAGAAGGAAATTAAATATGAAATATAATTGTGCTACTTTGTAAATTGCACATGAAATGTATTTATCCGACTTTGTAAATTATATTCTATATCTTAAATACTGGTCTGTCACCTTCTCCAAAAATATACAAAGCCAGACACTAGGAAAGCTAATGTGGGTGATCAAAGGTGAGAAATTGTTTCCCTTTAAAGAACAGCTAAAAGAAAGGACTGGTCAGCAGGGAAAAAAGTGCTAGGATGGAGTGAGGGACTAATACAGGTCCATAAAATCCATGTGCATCTCTCTCACAATATGAAAGCAGAATATCTCTTCACTATTTCTCTTAATACAACATTTAGGGGACATCAGATATGACTAGAAATTCAAACCAAAGTGATGCTTGTTGAGTCAGAGAGGTATAGATGTTGGAAGTTCATGTGATGTCAAGAGAAGAGCGAGCAAATGTCATGGAAGAGAACACCCTCAAGATGTCCTTCTCAAGAAACCCTAACCACAAGCCACTAGAAGCTG